>MCJB01047997.1:75906-90421 GCA_002018475.1 Nicotiana obtusifolia | reverse complement strand
TGGGGGGGGGGGGTCCTAACTTTTTTAGCCTAAAGGATCACCCCATGTAACATAAATAATACTCCGCAACTCCCTTTAAGTAGGCGTTGCTCATACTATTCAGCGGGCATAGACTATCATCTCCTGCTACCCGATTATTATGTTGAAGTTGTTTACTTAAAAGCGTTCGAATTCATTTATAAGTCGTACCCTATGCATGCACCACCCGTCCCATGCATATGGTCTAGGAGGATTTGGACCTACTACTTAGTAGTTCTAGACACAACTCAGGTGCTCAAAATGATAAAACTAGGCGACAATCAACAAAAGATAGGACTGCATACAATTGCAATAAAAGGCTTATGTAACCTCCACGTATAAACAGGAAAGCAGGCAGACTGATTTGTGGCAGTAGACGATATTAAGACGTGTTGGAATCGTTATAGGCATGATTTCTATGTGATTCTGGATCCCAATATTATACAGGTAGTGCTGCAGACTAACGTATGGGCAGATTTGAGTGTTGCAAGTCCTATAAACATGATATCTAATCGTTTTGCGTAAATAGGCAGAGAAAACAATCTCATAATTCTGAATTACTAATGTTGATTTTATAGATATGCGTCTTAGGCAGGTGACATTATCCTATATACAGGATTTCTAATGGTATGGTAATTGAAATTGGTTCTATGATACTTTATCCCTATAGGCATGTCATCTAAGTATGGGAATACGATGAAGCAACAAAAGTATTTGATTAGTTGAGTAAGATTCTATAGTCATGATATCTAGATGGGCGGCATACTAAAAGCAATAGAAGCGATTGACCGACTAATTAGTTGGAGTTCTATGGACATGATATCTAGATTAACAAAGCGTATGTCTTACATCCTATAGGCAAGTTGTCTAAATGCACAGTAATAACATAGAAGCAAGTATGGCAAATACTTAGACTAATCGTGTTTGAGCAGTGTACAAATGAGGTATGCATGATTCCTATAGGTATAGTTTTTCATGTGTGCACATAAATAAAGCATATCGAATCAAAGTAACAATCAAAGAAAGTAAGTCCTATAGGCATGTTTTCTACCCGTGCAAGAATTAGGATACGCTAACCCCTTTTTTCACTAATCTCCCCATCGTTTGTTAACAAATCATTACAGGCCTAGACTGAAATCATACATACTTAGAGATGACAAACTATAGATTAAAACAAGTACAAGCACGCTAAGGTAATCACAGGCCTAATACAAAGTAACCCAGGGATATCCCAAGCCTTCAATAACCTTATTCCAGGACACGGCAGCAAGCACAAACCACAGGCTTACAAGAAACAACTAGAGCGCCCCTGAATCCTGTGACCAAGTACAACAACACATATGGCCCCCTCCCAGGCCCAACAGATAATTTATTTACCCAGATGAATGCCAAGTTTTACCAAACGAGTAACAAACAACTCATAGAATTAATTGAACAACTTAACCACTCAGCTCTTAAAAATGTAACTAATTGCAGCTCTAATCTAGGTATATAACAAGATCATGCTAAATTAGAAAGCATACAAGACACATATAAGGCAAGTTTTATGCTGGTCATTCCAGAACAGAGATTAAGAACAACAAGATTAACCATCGTAGGCTAGTAGACTACTTCAAACAAAGTTTCAAGCAAAAGTTGGTCCAGAATTATCCTAAAAGCCTTAGTCAGGGGTTTGAACATGAGAATCTAGCAGTGTTATAGACAATAGCAAGTGAAGTACATTCTTAACATGGAGGCTTTAACATGAGAACCTAATGAGAGTGTGACAGCATAACAACATGCTAGTGGGCGTAGTTTGGTAGACATATCACTTAATCAAATCATGAGGGTTAATATATTGAGCACAGATCATGGCACAAAGAACCTAAAAGATCCTGTTAGATAAAAGACTAAAAGAATACATCATTTCTAGGCTAACAGGGCAAGCAGACACCAGGATTCATGCTAGTTGACTATATAAAAGAGAAGAAGCTAAACATTGAAATCTACCCTAGAGGTCTTAGGCAGTGCTAAAGGGTACAAGATTAAAAAGTCGAGGAGTACAATCATCAGAATTGCAAATACAAGAAAAATATGTTCAGCTTGACATTGAAATAGTATTGTAACATGGGATTCACATGGTCATGGTCCGTTTGTGAAGAACAGTTGATTAAACATAAAGGACTCAGCATAAAGTAATTCGTTCAAGAAAGGAGATGATCCCCTAAGAGTTTCAGTATAAGAACCAAGGCATGAGAAGGGTTTCATAACAAACAATAGGTAATCAAGATACTCAGAATCATTAAAGCTGCACATATATAATAGGCATGCATCGAAGCTTAAAGTTCAAACAGGTTCCGATGCCAGAAAAATACAAAGGCACATAATTAATTCCAAAGGAAAAAAAGAATACCTACAAAGGCGAACAATAGCATATCGATTCACAAAGGCCTAAATGACATGAGCATACAAAGCATGAACACAAGCAAAAATGAAATAGCGAGAGTCTCAGTACTTACTAATTTGCAGAACTTAAGAGCAAATAAGGAAGAAAACTAAATGCCAGCAGCAACTTGCTTATCAGTAGCAAAGAGAGAATGGCAGGAACCCTAAAATTCTCAGTGTGTCAGAGTTCCTAAGGGTCACAGTTGAACCCCCGGCCATGCTCGCACATAGAGAGGTTAAGCAATCAAATTCCGGTGGCCTTGGCTTTCAACCTGCCAAGAACGATAGATTAAGAATAGTATCGAGTGAGTGGAGTATGAGAGAATAGTTCTTAAGGTGATCAAAGTCTCTCCAAAGGGAAAATTGGGGAGGGGTTTATATAGCAGCAAAGTTAAGTACCCAAACAAGGAAAAATAGTCGAATAAACACAAATAAGGAAAGAATAGCATGCATGGGTCCTTAGGGTTAGAGGGAAGGGATATATTGAAAGGGGTTAGTTTATTAGGGGTCGTAGATCATTTAAGATCAACGACCAAGATAGAAAGGGGAGCGGGGTGGGTAATTTAGACGGGTCGCAATCGGGTTGGTCACAGGGGTTATTTGGATCGGGCTGGGATGTTGGGCTTATGATTTGGGCCAAATTTGGTCAGAAATTAGCCCTATGTTGGGGCTATAAATTAAATATGGGAAATCGTTTTAAATATAAATTATATAAAAAATTAATAAATAATAAAAATATCACTTATGTAGTAAAATAATTCAGAATACTAGCTTGATGTTATAAAAATATAAAAATACTATTTTAGTATAAATAATATAATAATATAATTATGAATAGAATATGGGCTATTATCGCAAAATTATGTAAAAATATATTTAAAATACAAATATAATTATTTAAGATAAAGTAAAATATTATGAAGCATATATATGGATACAAATAAAAAATTTGGATAATTAAGTCATCATAAAATAATTTAAAGGGATAATTAATAAATAATCAAGTAGTTTAAATGCAAGAAAATCAATTTTAAAGCTCTAAAAATTATGAAAAATTATAGAAAATACTTGTATAACCTTTGTAAATTAATTAATGATGCAAAATGACATTTTGAAAATATATATACTTATTTAAAAAATATGAGAGCAAAATTGAGTATCAACAGCTGCCCCACGTTCCCCGGGAATGATGAAAGAGTTATCGGGTAAAGCAAATGATGATCAATTTTGTCCGAATAGAGTGAGGAATGATGTATTTTTGAAACAATAGGGGTTGAACCTTGGTTCTTGAGTTGCCTACATATCCTTGGTACTACGGGAATCAGGCCATGTGTAGTTCTAGATCCAACGGCGAAAGAAACCGATGGAGCTATTATAAGAGGGTGGTGTTGCAGGTAACGCATAATTTTAGGTGGAGCTATGGGTGATATTTTGAGCGTTATGGATATATAGGGCGAGTATTTGAGCGGCTATGGGACGAGAAGGGAAATCAATTAATGGCCGTCGGTTACGTTTGAGATGGTCAGGGATGTGAACGTTGTGAACGGAAACAGGAGCAAAAATTGCTCCTGTTTGTAGAACGGTTACCTTCCGAGTTACCTGTAAAAACTTAAAACACGATGCAAGCAAATATATATAGGTTATTGAGAAAATTTAAACATGATGCAAATTTCCTTCGGACCATGAAGGTTTTCTTCGGACGATGAGGATGATGTCCTTAGACCATGACGTCCTGGGCCATGAAGCGTATGATAAGGGATTCCCAGGCCATGAAATGGTGTCCTTGGGCTATGAGGATGATGCCTCTGGACTATGACGCCTTTGAATAATGATGTGCAGTTTCGAGAGATCCTCAGGCCATGGAATGGTGTCTTCAGGCTATGAGGACGGTGACTTTGGACTACGACGCCTTCGGATAATATGGCAATGTTTCAGCCCATGAAATGCAAAGATGTGGCAATATCGATTGTTTGATAGAGAAAACAGGTGATGCTGAATCATATGCGAGGAAGAGACAAGACAAGGCTTATTCTCGTATGAGATGAGGGCAGTGTTTGGCCCTATGCGAAGAAGGAAGACAATGAGTAATCTTATGCAGTGAAAGTGGAGATAGTGTTTAGTCTCATGCAAGGGCAGAAAATGCTTAGTCTCATGTAATAATGGAGGCAGTGCTTAGCCTCATGCAAGGAATGGAAACAATGTTTAGTCTCATGCAAACAAAGGCAGTGCTTAGCCTTATGCATTGTGGAGACAGTTCTTAGTCTCATGCAAAGAATGGAGATAGTGCTTAGTCTTATGCAAAGAAAGGTAGTGCTTAGCCTTATGTAATGTGGAGACAGTGCTTAGCCTCATGCAAAGAATGGCAATGCTTAGTCTCATGCAAAGAATACAAACAGTGCTTAGTCTCATGCAAAGAATGGAGACAAAGCTTAGTCTCATGCAAAGAAAGGTGGTGCTTAGCCTTATGCAGTGATGAGGGCAGTGCTTAGCCCTATGAAAGAAAAAAAATGACTAAATGTGAGAGGATAAAGCATTTCTTAGCTTGATGTATTTGAGTTTGGTGATTTTTGTTGGTGTGAAGATAGTGATCTTGCGGTGTGTATGTATTTGCAGGTGTTCCTGTTATGTTCTTTTATGCCTGCATCCAAAGAAAAAGTTGTAAGTTCTGCGGGGAAGGTTGGTTCGTGCTCTCGATTCCTTGCTTCGCTTTTGCTTTTGTCTGGAGGCCTTGCTTGAGTCACCCCGGGTAATGTCTGGCTGCTGTAGAAACAAAATATCCAAAAAAATTGCATTTGATAAATTATTTATGAAAATGTAGATGTTTGGAATATGCGATAATTTACGAGATCAAATAATTTTGATGAACTGGTGACTGTGGCGCATTTTGAGACGTTTCAACCTCCTTGCTTCAGAAATTCTACTCAAGTTTAAATGCATACTTCTGGCAACACATTCCTTGGCGGTTCCAAATGTGATGAGATTGGGCAAACTTGAGACCTTGCCATAATTTCTGACCAAAGGAAAAATGAAGATTTTATTATGATGTGACTGAACCCACAGGGCTGCCTACGTATCCCCTATTAAATAGGAATCAGGTCAAGCGTAGTTCAATTACATCAAATAGAAAGTGCAAACATAATCTTAAACATAGTATCTCTTGACTGCGTCAGAATTAATAGGTTTTGGCCAAATCTCTCCATCCATCTCTGCAAGTATAAGTACTCGTCCTATCAATACCTCGTGAACCATGTAAGGGCCTTGCCAGTTGGGTGAGAATTTCCCCTTTGCTTTATCCTGATGTGGGAAGATTTGCTTTTGTACCAATTGCCCCGGCGTGAATTGCCTCGACCTGACCTTTTTGTTGAAAGCTCTTGCCATTTTATTCTAGTAGAGTTGACCATGACATACTGGGTCATTCTTTTTCCATCAACAAGAGCTAGTTGTTCATACCGGCTTTGTACCCATTCTGCAATGCTGAGCTCAGTTTCTTGTATGATTCCTAAAGAAGGGATTTTCACTTCGGCAGGAATTACGGCTTCAGTACCATAACCAGTAGATAGGGAGTTGCCCCAGTTTATGTACGAATTGTGGTACAATACCCGAGTAAAGCAAATGGTAGCTTCTCGTTCCATTGTTTGTAATTGTCTACCATTTCCTCAATATCTTCTTGATTCGTGTTGACGGCTTCTACTGCTCCATTCATTTGCGGCTTGTATGCTGTAGAGTTCAGATGTTTGATCTTGAGTGTTTCACACATGGATTTCATCAAATCGTTGTTGAGATTGGTGGCGTTGTTAGTAATGATTGACTCTGGTACCCCAAATCGACAAACGATGCGGTCCCGAATAAAATCTGCTACAACCTTCTTAGTTACAGCTTTGTAAGATGCAGTTTTAACCCATTTTGTCAAGTAGTCTGTGGCCACCAGAATGAACCTATGTCCATTTGAAGTAGCGGGTTCGATTTGTCCGATGACATCCATACTCCAAGCAGAGAAAAGCCAGGGCGAACTTCTTACATTAAGTTCGTTGGGTGGTTCTCGTATCATGTCAGCATGTATCTGACATTAGTGACACTTTTGAACATATTTGATGCAGTCTGTTTTCATAGTCATCCAGAAATACCCTGTTCTGAATATCTTCTTGGCCAAAACAAACCATTCATGTGGGGTCCGCAAGTTCCGGCATGTTTTTCCTCAAGCAATCTAGACGCCTCCTTGGCATCGACACACTGCAGTAATCCTAGGTCACTGCCGGTTTAGATAAATACTCCTTGATTTTGTCGAAGGCTTTCTGGCATTCTTCAGTCCAGCTTGTTGCAGCATCTTTCCTTAGCATTCTAAAGATTGGCTTACATATCACCGTTGATTGTGCTATAAAACGACTGATATAATAGAGGCGCCCTAGAAAACTCATCACATCTTTCTTATTCTTTAGAGGTGGCAAGTCGTGGATAGCTTTGATCTTTGACCGATCTAACTCAATACCGCGGCGACTGACGATGAAACCTAACAACTTTCCAGCAGGGACCCTGAAGGCACATTTTGTAGGATTCAACTTCAAATAGTATTTTTGAAGCCGATCAAAAAATTTCTTCAGGTCTGCTATGTGATCCGAACTTCTTTTAGATTTGATGATAACATCATCCACGTACACCTCTATTTCTTTGTGTATCATGTCGTGGAAAATAGTCGTCATGGCCCTCGTGTAGGTGGCTCCAGCATTCTTCAAGCCAAACGACATCATTTTGTAACAGTATATTTCCCACGGTTTGATAAAGGCGGTCTTTTCGGCGTCCTCTTCATCCATCCAAATCTGATGGTATCCTACGAAGCAATCCACAAAGGATTGGAGTTCGTGCTTAGCACAGTTGTCAATCATATGTGTATGTTGGGCAGCGAAAAATCATCCTTAAGACTTGCTCTGTTCAAATCTCGGTAATCGACACATACTCTAACTTTCCCATCTTTCTTCAGAACTAGCACAATGTTTGCTAACCAGGCCGCGTATTCGACCACTCAGAGAACCTTGGCTTTGAGTTACTTGGTGACCTCCTCTTTTATCTTCAAACTCATATCTGGCTTGAACTTTTTGAGCTTTCTGCTTCACCGGTGGACACATGGGATTGGTGGGTAGCTTGTGAGCTACTATGGATGTGCTTAAACCAGTCATATCATAGTAGGACCATGCGAAGATGTCTTCATACTCCTTTAGGAATATAATATACTCTTTTTTTCTTCAACGGTGATAGATGAATGCTTATATGCATTTCCTTGACTGTTTCGGAATCCCCTAAGTTAATGGCCTCAGTTTCCTCCAAATTAGACTTTAGTTTGTTTTAAAAATCCTCTACCTCTTTGATAATCTCCTCAGGTATCCTTATGTTGCCTTGTCTCATTAAATGTCATAGTTGTAGGTTCATCAGGATATGTAATAATTATGCTGAAAAGAAATGCAGAAAGATAATAATAAATATAAAAAGCAGTAATGCATTAATAAAACTTTTATAAACATCAACAAGTACGACCCAATAGTTCGAGTAATTATTTCAATACAAAATACTAAAAAATATCTCAAATGCTCAAAACTATTTGAAAATAATTCATGCTAATTTGCTAGGCTACCCAAGAACTCGACAGGCCCGGGATGGTGCAGCGGTCCAGTTCTTGAGAACAACTCCTTCTTCCACGGTCTATATGGTAAGGTCTTCCTCCTCCTCATCCTCAACAATAGCATTGCAGTCTATGTATTCTTCATCTAGAAATAGCTTCCTCATGCCAGCCAAAACCTCATCTTCCTCAGATCCCCACATCATATCAGCCTGATGGAATGTCTAGTGCAGAGGTGGTATGGGTTGTTCCAGCGGATAATAAGGAGCACGCCATGGTGGTGACACATCCTGATATTCTTTCCATGTATATTCATATCCAAGTCCAAAAGTCGTGCCATGGTACTGTGGTTGTACTGGTTTGGTGATCCCCTTAAGCTTTTTACCGAGACCCTTGCCTGGTTCATACCTCGTCCACAACAATATGCTTTCTATCTTGTTGCTTCACCATAGATCCTTTTCAATTGCGTTAACCCATTCAATGCGATGGTATGTTTCTCTACCCAGCTTCCTTCTATTTTCGTTAACCCATCTGGTTGGTGTAGATGGGATTGCTTCCATCTCCATGGATCTTCACCTCCTGATGATTGCACTCAAATTTCACAGCCTGGTGTAGAGTTCAAGCTACTGCCCCCGCGGTGTGTATCCATGGTCGTCCTAACAATAGATTTTAAGTAACAGATATATCTAGCACTTGAAACTCGACATCAAACCAAGTCGAACCCATCTGTAGACCGAGGTTGATTTCTCTAATGGTGGCTCTCTGAGATCCATTGAATCCCTTCACATCCATGTTTCCCATTCGTATCTCGTGCAGGCCTTTACCTAGTCTCTTTAGAGTGGTCAGTGGACATATGTTAAGAATCGAACCTCTATCTATCAAGACCCTAGCGGTGAACTTATATCAAATTGCACCATGATGTGCAACATCCTATTGTGACTCAGTCCTTCTGGTGGTAATTCATCTTCGTGGAAAGCGATTTTGTGGATTTCCAATACATGTCCGACCATGTTAGCCATCTCTCCACTAGTGATGCCGGTGGGTACATAAGCTTCACTTAACACCTTCATCAAAGCATTCCTGTGCGCATCTGAGTTTTGCATCAGTGATAAGATGGATATCCGAGTAGGAGTTTTGTTCAAGTGGTCAACAACAGAGTACTCCCTTGCTTGTATCTTCCTCCAATGATCGTCAGTGCCAGTCTCGACAACAGGCGACTTAGGTGCAGCTTCCTTGCTTGTTCCTCCTAGATTCTCATGTGTATAAACTCTGCCAGTTCTAGTCATACCTTGCGCAGCACTTGTTTCCTCCATTTTTGCCTTTCCCTTTCTTCTTGCTTCCGCAACATAATTCCATGGGATGACATCAGACTGGTAAGATGGTGTGGGAGCTACCTCAACTTCAAATGGTGCCTGGTTTTGTACAACAACTAGCGTGAGGGTGACCGGAGATGTTCTAGGAGCGTCTCCCTCTCGAATGAGTCAAATGGACCCCTCTTGATCCCATTCTTCGTCAGTTTATATCACATTCACTCCCTTACCTCTGTGATATGGAGAAGGGTTGTTACGAACATTTGATGCAGCTTCCTTTTCCTGTATGGCCTTAGTGTCGATCAGCGTCTGAATCTTGTCTTTCAACGTGCGACACTCCTCAATGGTATGACCTTTTATGCCTGAATGATAAGCACATGTTTTGTTGGGGGGATAGGAGTAACATAACCATTGGCCTTCAGTCTCTCATATAGTTGGTCTATGGATTCAGCAATTAGGGTGTATTGTCTAGGAGGTCTGCGGTCAAAATTTGGACGTGGCTTCGAATAGTTTTAGCGAGCAGGTGGAGGTGAACGGTAATATACAAGTTGAGTATTATAGGTATGGTAGGTGGCAGCAGGGTATTGGTATCTTAGGGATGAGGGTTGATATGTGGGTGGAGGTGTTTGGTATGTGAGGGAAGACTTAAGGCCTTGGGCTACCATCACGGCACCCACTTCTTTCTTCTTCAAAATGCCTCCTGATTGCAAAGCTTTATTCGTGGCCTACAGTGCCTCGAAATTGGTCGCCATCCAATTATTAATTCCTTCTTTTATTCTTTCTCCTAACTTAATGATGTTGGAGAACTTGTGATTTTCAATGACCATCAACCTTTCGTAATAATGCGGATCATGAGCCTAATAAAGAACTTGTTCCTTTGTTCTTCTTCAAGTGTTGGCCTTACCTTTGCAGCCTCTAATCTCCAATGAGTAGCGTACTTGTGGAAGGTTTTTGTCGCCTTCTTCTTGAGGTTTTGAATGTACAAAACGTCTGGCGCATTTTTCATGTTGAACCTGAATCTATCCATGAAATTTGACGCCATACTTACCCAACTAACCCACTTCTTTAGGCTTTGACTGATCTAACAAGACAAGGCGTCTCATGTAAGGCTTCGCATGAACAGTTTCATGCATATTTGTTCATTCTTTCCCACTCCTACAAACTTGTCGCAGTATGTTCTCAGATACACCTTCGGATCACCATTACCATCAAACATTTCAAACTTGGGAGGTTTGTAACCCTCCGGTAGCTCCACATCCGGCTCAATACATAGGTCCTCATAGTTTAGACCTTTAACGCCTTTACCACCTTGAACACTCTAAACTCTACCAGTGAGCTTCTTGAGTTCCTCCGCCATGTTTTTAATGAGCAGGTCCTTCTCAGTCGATTCGGGTATGTATAGGGTTTGCTGCGGGGTTTGGGGTAAGGTTTCCACATATATCGTATTGCTTTGATGGATTCCTGGAACTTGGGTATATGGGTGATCATTGGTCGAGTTTTGAGGATCGAGAGTAGGTTGTGGTGCATTCAGGAGAGTGTGATAAGTAGTGGTTTGTGGGTATTGAGTTGGATGATGGTGGTGTTGTTGAGGAGTTGGTACTGGTGGTGGGTTAAGGTTCTGGGGAGGTGCGGGATACTGGTGTTGTGACGGAGGATTTGGTTGTGGGTTCTGGTTTTGTGTGTTTTGCGGGGGTGCTTAGTTCTAGGTAATCGGGTTTTGCTGGTTGATGTCTGGAACATTGAGAGTAAAGGAGAGGTTTGGCAAATTTCGGTCCTGCTCAAGCTCGCCCTGTAGTTCTAGGATTTTCTGCTCCAAACTTAAGACCAACTCATTCTATCCCAGAGTACTTCGGCCATCTGAAGTTTCAACGTTTTCTGCCATAGTAGCATTGTCTTTCCTGATACCACTTAAATCATCAATTTCCCTTTTTGTTTTGCCTTTGGGGTCGCTTGGTGCAGGAGGAGGTAAAGGACCTCTGGATCTAGTGTGATATGTTGATGATGCTAGTATGCACGAACCAACCTTTGGGAATGGGAATAATCAAAAAAGGAAAGAAAAAGCGAAGGTAACCATGTTAGTAAGGTGAAATAAAAGAGTGTTTGTAATATTTATACATGTTTCTAAAACGTCACGCAATAAGCGACACATAGACTCGGAGAAAATTGATGCCAATATTTGCTTCAAATCATTAATGCGAAAATGAGTTAAATCAAACTTTTACTAAAATCGACAATAATAATAGAGTTAATGGCATTTAGCCTTATTACATCGAAATCTAAAGCTAGAAAGCAGTAAAGAACATCATCTCTTAGTCTACTTGGTCTCTGAAGGACCTTCTCCATGCTTGGCTCTTTTGACCCCATCAATCAGGTTCCCCAGATTGTGCATATCCAACAGTAAGTAAGCTTTTGCTAGATATCCTCCTTCACCATCATCCTGCCTTGGCAATCCGAGAGTCTCTTTCTCATCTTCCCTTCTAGCTCCATCAATCCTTGTTCCAAGTATTCCAATCTTTCAGTTGACTTAGTGGCAATCTCCTCCCGTTCCTTTATAGCCTCCATGTTCACTTTGTGTTGTTCCAGATGTTTAGCTTCAAACTTGAACACCCTTTTGTGTGGCCTCTTATACTTAACCCATGCCTCAGCCACTTCATCTATGATTCTGTCCTTCAGATTGACACTTGGCTTGACGTCCCCCGCGACATCGTCTTCCAGCCATGATAGATAGTAGTTCATAAGACCGACGTGATACTTGTATGGCTCAATGGTTTCTCTTTCCATAATGATCTCTTGATTCCATATGTGTTGCGCCTCAAACTTAAACGGAATGACATCTCCTTTGAAATTACCTTGTACTGGACCATGTTGGAAACCCGAGGTATAACTTGTTTCCTCCCAGCTTGTCGCATTACCCTTATAGGAGCGTAAGGATAGATGCCTTGCAACCCGATTAGTACCAAATGAGTATTCCCCATTGACCTGATAATGAACTCACCACTAGGAAACCATTCAAACATCCAATGCACCTGCTCGTCTGTCAGATTGCTGAAGAAACACACCCAACTTACAGCATTTCCAGACTGTCCAAACATGTCCGGAATAAACGTCATTTTCTTTGGTGATGGTTGGATATGTATTCATTCAGTGGCCTTCACAGAAGCTCTTGACGGTACTCTCCTCTCTGAAAATGTTCCAGCAGCCAGACTTGTAGCAATAGATTACAACCCTCAAAGTGTCCAAATCCCTGCTTGCACCGATCTAGAGCACGGTACATCTCAGCTAAGATCATGTGGATGATGGTATAAGTTTGTCCCTCGATGTCATCCATCAAGGTCCCGGTGACCATCGCTAAGCGAGTATGAATCCTTCCCCTTTTCATTGGAAATATCAACAACCCCAAGAAGTAGACGACGAACATATAAACCCGACAGTGCACCCATCCTAATGAAATAATGGCTAGTTCGTCATGGTGAAGACGATACGACTTGCTATGCCCATAATGCTTGTAAAGATATTCAAAATGGACGTATGATTTCTTTAAACAGAGCAGCTCATCATTCTTTTTAAAACCCAACATTTTCAGAAAATCGCGGGGAATGCAATTCTCTGGCACCAGTAATCCCGGACTATCCCATGGAAACATGGTGAAGCCTCCTATTTCTTCTAGGAGAGAAGTCATTTCTATATTGCCAAATCGGAAAACAGCTCTTTTCTCATCCCAGAACATGGTAGCGGCCTCAAATCAATTCCCTATTTGGTCGAATGTTTAGCAAGGATGGCAAGTCACCAAGTACTCTTCTCACATGATTTTTGTCGCAAGGTGCAAGGTCCTTCCACCAGTCAAGTAGAAAAGGTGGGATGTTTTGGACCATACCGAACCTGGGATTTTCATGCTTCATTTTCTGCAAACAAACAAAGGTTAGCCCGTTCCCCCTCCATATTTTACTATTTATGCAATACCGATCAACATGTTGGCACATTTTCTCCAAGTAATGCACATAATATGATAGTATCCATTGGGATTGTGGAAATCTCGTTGGACTTTGGACAAGGTTCATCTTATCGGGCTGTTCGTCAATAACGCTCCAACCCATACTACGTTTAGCATGATGCATGTACATTTCAAGTTTGAGTAGTGTTTCTAGAATTGTCTAGACTTGTACTCCCAAGTGGACAATTTGAGAGGGAAAGGCACGGGACCGTCGATTTCACCGTTGATCGACTAGTCTACTGCAAATAAGGCTCTCTGATTTAAAGGGTGATTTTCAGGAAAGCGCGGACACTCATCAATCGCCGCTATGTTGATAATTAGCACGTGTGGAGTATTATGTGGAGCATGCTTTATGCAAAAATAATAACACATTCCCAAGTATTTGCGTGTAAAAAGCAGTAAATAAAATAACAAAAGTGAACATGAAAAGAAGAGAAAAGAAAAGAAAGACAAAAGAAAGAAGTCAGTTTGGCTCATGAAAATGTGTGAGAACGTAATGAAGCAAGTAAGGAGATAGGGATGAAAAGAAACGGAGAGCGTTCACACATGTCATAGCAAAAAAAGGAGAATAAGGAAATGGATGTGCATGCCATAAGAAAATTTAAACAAATAAAGGTGAATAAGGGAAGGGATGTGCATATAACAAAGAAAGTAATCCACATAAGTCAAATTCATTATGGTAAGAGCCTAAGTGTAAATCCCCAGCAGAGTGACCATGCTGTGGCGCCCCGTTTTCTCGCGAAAACGGGTTTTCACACATGAAATATCTTTTAAATGAGGGTGTTAAAAGAGAAGAGTCGCCACCTAACAATTTTGAGGTGCGTTGAGGAACCTATTTGCAAGTAACTTTGTTTGACTAGTCCACGTCACCAAAGATTGAGAAAGGGCTCAAATTACTTCAAAGAGAAGGTGTTAGGCACTCTTCGAGGTCCACAACTATGGGTCCCGGCCGACCTTTAAACTATGTGGATTATGTGATTAAACTAGGCGAGCATATAAGTAAGGAATGATGTGAAAGTCGAAAGTCCTATTATGACGTAAACCAGTGTAAGGAAAAATATCATTAAACTATATGAATAATTGATACAAGTTTTAAAGATCATAAAGACTACAACTGCGTAATGACTATATCCTTTAGAAAACATATTTTGGGGGGGGGGGGGG
>MCJB01047997.1:59548-75886 GCA_002018475.1 Nicotiana obtusifolia | reverse complement strand
GGGGGGGGGGGGGATCCTAACTTTTTTAGCCTAAAGGATCACCCCATGTAACATAAATAATACTTCGCAACTCCCTTTAAGTAGGCGTTGCTCATATGATTCAGGGGGCATAGACTATCATCTCCCGCTACCCGATTATTATGTTGAAGTTGTTTACTTAAAAGCGTTCTAATTCATTTCTAAGTCGTACCCTATGCGTGCACTACCCGTCCCATGCATATGATCCAGGAGGCTTTGGACCTACTACTTGGTAGTTCTAGACACAACTCAGTTGCTCAAAATGATAAAACTAGGTGACAATCAAAAAATAGATAGGACTGCATACAATTGCAATAAAAGGCTCATGTAACCTCCACACATAAACAGGAAAGCAGGCAGACTGATTTGTGGCAGTAGATGATATTAAGACGTGTTGGAATCGTTATAGGCATGATTTCTATGTGATTCTGGATCCCGGTATTATACAAGTAGTACTGCAAACTAACGTATGGGCAGATTTGAGTGTTGCAAGTCCTATAGACATGACATCTAATTGTTTTGCGTAAATAGGCAGTGAAAACAATCTCATTATTCTTAATTATTAATGCTGATTTTATAGATATGCGTCTTAGGCGGGTGACAGTATCCTATTGGCAGGATTTCTAATGGTTGGTAATTGAAATTGGTTCTATGATACTTTATCCCTATAGGCATGTCATCTACGTATGGCAATACGTCGAAGCAACAAAAGTAGTTGATTAATTGATTAAGATCCTCTAGTCATGATATCTAGATGGGCAGCATAATAAAAGCAATAGAAGTGATTGACTGATTGATTAGTTGGAGTTCTATGTGCATGGTATCTAGATTAAAAAAGCATATATATTACACCCCATAGGCATGTTGTCTAAATGCACGATAATAACATAGAAGCAAGTATGGCAAATACTTAGACTAATCGTGTTTGAGCACTGTACAAATGAGGTGTGCATGATTCCTATAGGCATAGTTTTCCATGTGTGCACATAAATAAAGCATATCGAATCAAAGTAACAAGCAAAGCAAGTAAGTCCTATACGCATGTTTTCTACCCGTTTATGCAAGAATTAGGATACCCCAACCCCTGTTTCACTAATCTCCCCATCGTTTGTTTACAAATCATTACAGGCCCAGACTGAAATAATACATACTTAGAGATGACAAACAATAGACTAAAACAAGTACAAGCACGCTAAGGCAATCACAGGCCCAATACAAAGTAACCTAGGGATATCCCAGGCCTTCAATAACCTTACTCCAGGACACAGCAGCAAGCCCGAACCACAGGCTTACAGGAACAACTAGAGTGCCCCTAAATCCTGTGACCAAGTCCAGCAACACATATGGCCCCCTCCCAGGCCCAACAGATAATTTATTTACCCAAATGGATGCCAAGTTTGACCAAACGAGTAACAAACGACTCATAGAATTAATTGAACAACTTAACCACTCAACTCTTAAAAATGTAGCTAGCAGCAGCTCTAATCTAGGTATATAACAAGATCATGCTAAATTAGAAAGCATACAAGACACATATAAGGCATGTTTTATGCTTGTCATTCCAGAACAGAGATTAAGAACAACAAGATTAACCATCATAGGCTAGTAGACTACTTCAAACAAAGTTTCAAAAAAAGCATGGTCCAGAATTATCCTAAAAGCCTTAGTCAGGGTTTTGAACATGAGAATCTAGCAGTGTTATAGACAATAGCAAGTGAAGTACAGTCTTAACATGGAGGCTTTAACATGCGAACCTAATGAGAGTGTGACGGCATAACAACATGCTAGTGGGCGTAGTTTGGTAGACATATCACTTAATTGAATCATGAGGCTTAACAAACTAAGCATAGATCATGGCACAAAGACCCTAAAAGATCCTGTTAGATAAAATACTAAGAAAATACATCAATTCTAGGCTAACAGGGCAAGCGGACACCATGATTCATGCTAGTTGACTATATAAAAGAGAAGAATCTAAACATTGAAATCTACCCTAGAGGTCTTAGGCAGTGCTAAAGGGTACAGGATTAAAAAGTCGAGGACTACAATCACCAGAATTGCAAATAGCAGAAAAACATATTCAACTGGAGATTGAAATAGTATTGTAACATGGGATTCACATGGTCATGGTCCGTTTGTGAAGAACATTTGATTAACATAAAGGACTTAGCGTAAAGTAATTCGCTCAAGCAAGGAGATGATCCCCTAAGAGTTTCAGTATAAGAACCTAAGGCAAGACATGAGAAGGGTCTCATAACAAACAATAGGTAATCAAAATAGTCAGAATCATTAAAGCTGCATACATATAATAGGCATGCATGAAAGCTTAAAGTTCAAACAGGTTCAGATGCTAGAAAAACACAAAGGCACAGAATTAATTCCAAAGGAAAACAAGAATACCAACAGAGGCGAACAATAATATATTGATTCACAAAAGCCTAAATGACATGAGCATACAAAGCATGAACACAAGCAAAAATAAAATAGTGAGAGTCTCAGTACTTACCAATTTGCAGAACTAAAGAGCAAATAAGGTAGAAAACTAAATGCCAGCAGTAGCTTGCTTATCAGTAGCAAAGAGAGAATGGCAGAAACCCTAAAATTCTCAGTTTGCCAGAGTTCCCACGGGTCTCAGGTGAACCCCGGGCAGTACTCACACTGAGAGAGGTTAAGCAATCAAATTTCGGTGGCCTAGGCTTTCAGCCAGCCAAGAACAATAGATTCAGAATAGTATCGAGTGAGTGAGAGTATGAGAGAATAGTTCTTAAGGTGATCAAAGTCTCTCCAATGGGGAAATTGGGGAGGGGTTTATATAGCAGCAAAGTTAAGTACCCAAATAAGAAAAAACAGTCGATTAAACACAAATAAGGAAAGAATAGCATGCAAAATCGATTAGAATCAATGCAGGAGGTATCCGAAAAATCTAGTTTAAAACGAAGAACAAAAAAATAGTAAAAATCTTACTGAATCGGACCCATAGGGCCTGGTAATGAGTGTATCAAGTCTAGAACATGGCAATAATACAGAATCAGAGTGAAACTACTGCCTGTTGATGAGCTTCCATAAATAACTCAGTACCAAACGCGTAATGTCAAGAAAACGGGAAAGAAACGATGTGAGTACAAAAAAAAGAAAGGAAATATGGAGGATCTCCATATTTTCTTGGGTATAGGCTAGGATTTGGGGTGAGGCGGCTAGGGTTTAGTGTGAGAGGAGAGGAGAGCATTTAGGGGCAGCTGAAGTGAGGCATGGGTCTTTAGGGTTAGAGGGTAGGGATATATGGAAAGAGGTTAGTTTATTAGGGGTCGTTGATCATTTGAGATCAATGGCCAAGATAGAAAGGGGAGGGAGGCGGGTTATTTAGACGGGTCGCGATCGGGTTGGTCACAGGGGTCATTTGGATCGGGCTGGGGTGTTTGGCTAATGAGTTGGGCCAAATTTGGTCCGAAATTAGTACTATGTTGGGGCTATAAATTAAATATGCGAAATCATTTTAAAAATAATTTATAAAAGAAACTAATAAATAATAAAAATATCACTTAAGCAGTAAAATAATTTAGAATACTAGATCGACATTATAAAAATATAAAATGCTAATTTATTATAATTAATATAATAAATATAATTATTTATAGAATATGGGCTATTATAGCAAAATTATGTAAAAATAAATTTAAAATACAAATGTAATAATATAAGACAAAGTAAAATATTATGAAGCATATATATGGATACAAATAATAAATTTGGATGATTAAGTCATCATAAAATAATTTAAAGGGATAATTAATAAATAATCAAGTAATTTAAAAGCAAGGAAATCAATTTTAAAGCTCTAAAAATTATGGAAAATTATAGAAAATACTTGTATAACCCTCGTAAATTAAGTAATGATGCAAAATGACATTCTGAAGTATATATACTTATTTAAAAAATATGAGGACAAAATTGGGTATCAAAAAGGAGAATAATAAGGAAAAATATTTATTAAAAGATCAAAAATATGTTATAGTTCTGGCTCTAAAAAATTATCTTGCATTGGGTCTCTTAGTAATTTGGTTGAAGAAATTATTGAATTATGACATGTTTAGAAAATTTTATTTTGGTATTTGAATACGGAAGATATCAAAAGAAAATAAATTCTTATATGTATTGAAAGATGTTTCAAAAGGCATTTGTATAGAAGTAAAGTTTCAGTTCATTTAAGATGATTTTATGCCTTACTTGAGAAATATTATGAGTTAGTATTCTATATGTGGATTTTCCATTGTATTAGAAGGATACAATGATGATGGTGAATCTCTAATTTAGATGTAAAAATTCACTAGTGATCGTGTGATCACCTTTTGGTTGGGTGTTATGATATTTGAATTGCCTGAAAGTGAGGTTGATTAAGCAACCTCTTGGTGAGTTAAACCGACAATAATTATGTCGATGAATTGTGATTGCCAAGGCGCGATAGCTATTGTAAGAAAATAAATCTTTTAATGGGAAGAGTAGATACATTCTCTAGAGACATAATGTGATATAGTAATTGCTTAGAGATGAAAATTCTTTTTATATATATTATGTGTAGTCAAAAGATGATTTGGCTGATCCTTTGACTTATAAATGAAACATCGAGGGGTTAAGACTTTTGCCAATTTGAGATGTATCAACAATGATGGTAACCCAACCTATGCGATTGGAGATCCCATGAAGTAGGTCCACAGGATAATAACAAGTCATTAGTTGATCAAATGTGCATTATTAAATTATGTCTCTTTATATGGTGTATCTGTATATAGTGCAAGACTGCAAGGAATGTGAGGCTGAGTTATTAAACTCTTGATCCAATAATCCTTAGCCTTTTGTTGGTGGTGCATTGCGCTGCAGAATACACTTGATGGATGAACCAATATGAGTGTGGAGTGGGGCCGCTCCTATGAAATTAATGGCAAAAATTTCTAGAGCACTCATGAAAACCAGGCACGCGCATGGCTTATTAGCGCAAACCGCGATGACAGCAGAAATTGTGGGGGTGTAATATGATGAATAAGATTCCTAGCTTACAACAAGAATTTTTGGTTCATAAAAGTTATCAACTTCACCAATAATTATGCAAGTTAAATCTTATTTTATCTATATTTGGTTCATAGTCTTTAAGACACCATGAATTTCATTATACCCGAAACCCAGCAAATTATCTCTCTCTTTCTTTATTTACTATATATTTTTTATATACCTTTTGAGATATGTGGGGTATTGTTGAAAAATTAGTGATATCTCAAAAGGTAATGTCCATCTTGGTTTGGAAAATCTTTTCTCTTTGAAATATTATTTACATCTACTTATTATTTAGTAAGTTATTTTGCAATTAATATAGTCAAACTAGCCGTAACTAGCCGTTAACTAGCTGTTATCTAGTCGGTGGAGCAAGACCTATATAAACATGGTCCTTGAAGAGCTAAAGATATACTTTCTAACCTAACTTTCTGAATCGTCTTCTTCCTTCTATATGTTGGGTTTCTTTCTTGAATTTTCTGCTAGTTTTGTTCCCAATTTTATAACTGGAAGAGCTCGTTGAATCTTGAGGGACACGCCTAACTTTATTCACTATTGTATGGACGAAATATCCTTAACACGCCTCAAGCTAATTCCAACCGTCCATAATCTAACTTTTCCAACAATTACCACGAGGAGAAATTGTTCCTTTTCCGAGGTGTCGGTGGCCCTAGATTACATGCAATACTATAATCTTGTTTATTTTAAATTTTGTCTTATAATTCAGGATTAAAGGGACAATGAGAATTAAACCAAATGGTGATTGTCTCATAGATTTTTCAAAAGTACTTCTATATTTTATTTTATTTTGGTAGAAATTTATTAAAACTGCTTTGAGACGTTTTTTTAAAGTTTTTCTTGAGAAAACTTACAGAACTTTAAAATTTTGAAACTACCCAATTATGGAGGAAATAGTTCAACGTAATGATTCATATTTGAATAAAAGAAGATGGCCCTGAAAAATTCTTCGTGTTTTATTTCAAATTTTTTACGTATACAAATAAAGATCTTTTTACATAAAACTAATTGACCCCAAATATGTTTCCATAAAATTTCTTTCACAAAACTTTTGTAGAAAAGTTCTTCTAAGCTAATTCAAAGCACATTTTCTTTTCGCTAAACTCACTTTTTAAAAAGTAATTCCTTGAAATCATTCCAGAACCAAGTGCATGAGAATAGTCTAACTCAGACAACATCAAAAAACGTGCTCCTTCAATTTATTGATATTCTTCGTACTAAAAAGGGTTTCCCTCTACCAAATGTGGGGTAGTTGTGCAATTAATGGCTGTAAAAAAGACAACTGTCCAGTTTTTAAGGGCGTATGGATACAAAAATAGATAAGACACATACCACCAAATGAGTATTGAGTGGGCGATAACTGTTCTTGCTTTCATGCCATTTTGGTATTTGGATGTAAATGACAAAGTTTCAAGAATCAAGAGTATTTGAACCTCCATTTGCTGTATCATTCCATGCACACACATCAAGATAAGAATGAGAGCTATTTCTGATAACCTCTGTGCAGATATGACAATTCTTTTTTTATTTAGATTGAAAATCTTGATAGAGTTGCAATTTGTGAAATGGTTAAACATCTAACATAGCAAAATCTGAAGGTGAGAGCAAAGCGTTGAGGAATTTGCAGTTCCGAAGCAGCAGTCTGACAATTCGGGTGCTTGTATTATAAATTGGTTGATGAATTATCCATCATAATATTACAAAATAACTGAACTTTGTCTACATAAAAGTGAAGGTACAAAAATTATATTTTTTTACATTAGAATAATAAATTTTATCCACTATAACAATACATTTACATAAAGTTACCCACTATAACAGTGTTAAAATCATAAGACTTACCCACTAAAAACAGTGAAGTCACTTTGATAGGTAGGTTATGTTGTTATCAAGAGTAAATTTTAATTATTTTACTGTTATAGTGGGAAAAATTCAATTTCTTTTGTATTGCACCAAAATAAATTTGAATCGCAACTGTTATAGTAATTAAAATTTAGTGATCACACGTAAACTTAATCCTAAATTGGTAGGATATTTTTATTTGCCGATATCAGAACTTTCAATCTTTTTTGTCACGACCCAAAATTCCAACTAATCGGGATCGTGATGGCTCCTAACATTGCTTGCTAAGCAAGCCAACACAACAAGATAACGCGAACAGTAAAGCAATAAATATCTGATAGTTGAACAAATAACATAACTTAAAACAACTATGCCATAACATAATAAGTTCGAAAACCAATAACAAACATAGAGCACTCCAAGATTTGGTGTCACAAGTACATGAGCGTCTAGATCCAGCTAAATACAAAGTTCTGAATAAAATGCATCACTGTCCGAAATAAAATGGAAACAGTATAAGAAAATAGGAAAGTGACTCCAAGGTCTGTGAACGGGGTGCAGCTCTACCTCGAATCGCTATCTGGTATCTGCTAAGTACCTCTTGGGACTCTGCCGGTACCGATGTCAAAACCTGCAAAAGTGCAGAAGTGCAGTTTGAGTACAACTGACGCGATGTACTCAGTAAGTAACGAGCCTAACCCCGATAAGATAGTGACAAGGCTAAGACAAGACACCTACTAAAACAAGTGCAGTTATATACACAAATCAACAAAATAGCAAATAAGGCGTCAAAAATAACAATAGGGTAGGGGCATGTAGAAAGGGGAAATAAGAGGAACAATAAATAAGAATCACCGAGTAAACCTCTTTCGAAATAAGCTCTGAAACCATCAAGTCAAGTTCACATTTCAGTTATTAAGTCAAAACAATAAAATCAACAAACTGCACGGCATCACTCGACGTGCTTTTACTCTTACTCACCACATATCATAAATGTAGGTGCATGACATCACCTTTCACCACATATCATAAATTTGAATCGCAACTGTTATAGTAATTAAAATTTAGTGATCACACGTAAACTTAATCCTAAATTGGTAGGATATTCTTATTTGCCGATATCAGAACTTTCAATCTTTTTTGTCACGACCCAAAATTCCAACCAATCGAGATCGTGATGGCTCCTAACATCGCTTGCTAGGCAAGCCAACATAACATGATAACGCGAACAGTAAAGCAATAAATATTTGATAGTTGAACAAATAACATAACTTAAAACAACTATGCCACAACATAATAAGTTCGAAAACCAATAACAAATGTAGAGCACTCCAAGATTTGGTGTCACAGGTACATGAGCGTCTAGATCTAGCTAAATACAAAGTTCTGAATAAAATGCATCACTGTCCGAAATAAAATGGAAACAGTATAAGAAAATAGGAAAGTGACTCCAAGGTCTGTGAACGGGGTGCAGCTCTACCTCGAATCGTTGTCTGGTATTTGCTAAGTACCTCTTGGGACTCTGCCGGTACTGATGTCAAAACCTGCAAAAGTGCAGAAGTGTAGTTTGAGTACAACTGACGCGATGTACTCAGTAAGTAACGAGCCTAACCCCGATAAGATAGTGATAAGGCTAAGACAAGACACCTACTAAAAACAAGTGCAGTTATATACACAAATCAACAAAATAGCAAATAAGGCGTCAAAAATAACAATAGGATAGGGGCATGTAGAAAGGGGAAATAAGAGGAACAATAAATAAGAATCACTGAGTAAACCTCTTTCGAAATAAGCTCTATCAAGTCAAGTTCACATTTCAGTTATTAAGTCAAAACAATAAAATCAACAAACTGCAAGGCATCACTCGACGTGCTTTTACTTTTACTCACCACATATCATAAATGTAGGTGCATGACATCACCTTTCATAATTTTAATCGTATCCTCACATGATTATAATAAATGCATATGCACGACATCACCCTTCGTGCTTTAACCTCTCATGATAAATAATCATGTGCATGGCTCACCTTTCGTGCTTTTAACCTCATATTCACTCAATCAATAATATCAATATGCAAATAAGGTACAGCAACACCCTTCGTGCTTTTCACTCTTCCTTGTCAAGCAACAACAACAACAACATAATATCAGACAAGGTGGGAAGTAAATATATTTCAACGATAATATTGAATTCTACTCATCATACGAGAATCGTTTCACAATTAGAGCCAACAACCAATCATAAGTTCCACGTTCTTAACACTCAGTATCTCAGCAATTTCAATATAAGAAATAACTTGAAAGCGACTAGCCAAAGAATAAGCGATCTATCTAAAGCATGAAAGACGTAGTAAATGAAATAACATGGTACAATTAAGGCAAATTCCACCCGCATGCTTATCCCTTGGCCAACGCTATGCACTCTTCACATTACATACACGTCTCCCCCAACACATAGTTCACATTAAAAATATACCCGATTTTACCTTAATTCCCTCAAATCAAAGTTAACCACGGTGTTTACCTCTTTCCGCAATAAAATACGGCTTTTCCTTTTGAACAAGCCTCTAAACTAACTGAATCTAGCCAATTATCATTCAAATAATTCAAAATAAGCTTTACAAACTACCCACGAATGAATAAGGTTCAATTTTGATCATATTTGAAAAGTCAACCTAGGCTTGCTTGGTCGAGATCCGAGTTTCAGACCGAATCTCGATTACCATTCATCTCCGAGCTCGGTTATATAATTTGCTTCGAAATCTGACCTATTTAAGATGTAAATCTCAATTTCACAAAATCCCTAAATTCTACCCAAAACTCCTAAATTTTACCTTGAAAATCATAGATTTGATGTTACAAATTCATGAAAAGTAGTTGAAATTGATTGAAAACTAGTTAAAGGTGCTTACCAATGAATTTAGGAAGAAAAGGCTCTCAAGAAATCGTTTCTGTGGAGTCTAGGGTTGAAAAATGATGTAAAATTAGCTAAGTCCTGATTTTTTCAACTTTTACCAGCTACAGGTCTCGCAATTGTGAACTCTTATTCGCAATTGTGATGCCCGCAAATGAGAAAAACTGTCCGCAAATATGAACACTGTAACTATGCAAAGATGTACAAAAAGCAACCTCACCTTCGCATTTGCGAAGGACCTCAGTATCGCAAATGCGGCCAAAGCTTCGCATTTGCAAAGCTACCTGCCCAGTCCAGTTGTCGCAAATACGACACTTCGATCGCAAATGTGACCTCCCACCAGTCCGCAAATGCGATCACCTTTTCGCATTTGCGAAGTCCTTAGTCCCAGCCCACTTTCGCATTTGCGAGCCTAACATCACAAATGCGAGGCTCTCAATTGCGATCAGGTTCTAGCAAATGCGGGACCAGCAACCTCACACCAGCAATTGCATAGTTTCAGCAATTCCAAACTCAACTAAAATACATCCGAAACTCCCGAGCCCCTCGGCTCCAATCTGAATATTCACACAAGTATATTAACATCCCATAAACCCACTCGATCACTCAAATCACCAAAATAACATCAAACATCAAGAATCGATAATCAAAACTCAAGGATTTCAACTTAAAACTCAACTTTTCCTATTTTTCACATAATGCGCCGAACCGTGCTTGGGTCAACCGAGGCCCCAACCAAACATACATACAAGTCTAAAAATATCATAAGAACCTACCGAAATTGTCAAAATACCGATCCAAGGTCGTTTGCTAAGAACGTTGACCGTGGTCAACTCTAGCCTCATTTTAAGTCAAGAATCACGTTTTCTTCAAAATTTCACATAAAAGCTTTTCGAAAAAAGAAATGGACCACGCACGCAAGTCTTATAAAACCAAATAAAGTTGTGAGAGATCTCAAAACACATAAATAAAGGCCAGTACTCAAAATGACCTACCGGGTCATCACATTCTCCACCTCTAAAAGAAACATTTGTCCTCGAACGGACATAAAAGTGTACCTGGACTGATAAAAAGGTGGGGGTATCTACTCCGCATATCAGACTTGAACTCCCACGTAGCCTCCTCGATCGGATGAGCTCTCCATTGTACTTTCACAGAAGGAACACTCTTACACTACAACTTTCAAACCCGCCGGTCTAGAATAGTTACCCGCTCTTCCTCATAGGTCAAATGCTCATCAAGTTGTACAGTGTTGAAGTTTAAAACATGTGACCTATCCTCATGGTACTTCCAAAGCATAAAAGCATAAAATACTTAATGTACAGCTGCTCGGGTAGGAGGCAATGCAAGCCAATAAGCAACCTCCACAACTCTCTCCAAGATCTTAAACGGGACAATAAACTCGGGCTCAACTTGCCCTTCTTCCCAAACCGTATAATGCCTTTCATAGGCGATACTCGGAGAAGAACTTTCTCACCTGCCATATAGGCCACATCTCGAACCTTTCGGTCCGCATAACTCTTCTGCCTGGACAGAGTTATACAAAGTCGATTCTGGATCACCTTACCTTTTCCCGAAGAGACCAAATCAGTGCCCAACAATCTCGCCTTACCAGACTCAAACCAAATAATTGGTGAACGGCATCGCGTCCCATATAAGGCCTTATACAGAGCCATATGAATGCTGAATTGAAAGTTGTTGTTGTAGACGAACTCCGCTAGAGGTAAAAACTGGTCCCACTTACCCCCAAAATAGAGCATGCTCGAAACATGTCCTCCAATATCTGAATAGTGCGCTCGGACTGTATGTATGTCTGAAGATGAAACGCAGTACTCATCTCAATCCGCGTGCCCAACTCACGTTGCACTACTCTCCAAAAATGCTATCTGAACTGCGTGCCCCGGTAAGAAATGATGGAATGGGCACGTCGTGCAGGCGGATAATCTCCCGGATGTAAATCTGAGCCAACCGCTCTGCAGAATAGAAAGTCATCACCGGAATAAAGTGTGCGAACTTAGTTAACCAGTCGATAATAACCTAGACTGCATCATATTTCCTCAAGGTCCGTGGCAAACCTACCACAAAATCCACAATGATGCGCTCCCACTTCTACTCTAGTATCTCCAATCTCTGAGTCAACCCACCCTATTTCTGATGCTCATACTTCACCTCTTGACAATTCAAACACCGAGAGACATGACTGACAATATATTTCTTCATTTTCCACCACCAATAGTGATGTTTCAAGTTATGGTACATCTTTGTGACACCTGGGTGAATGGAATAGCGCGAACTGTGAGCCTCCTCAAGGATCAACTCTCTCAACCCATCAACAATAGGAACACAAATCTAGCCTTGAAGCCGCATAACACCATCATCACCAATCATAACTTCCTTGGAACTGCCTCGTTGCACCGTGATCTAAGCAACAACAAGGGAGGATCATCAAACTCGCGAGCCTTGATATGCTCCAAAAACGATGACTAGTGCCTCAATACAAGTAAGAACCCGACTAGGCTGCGAAATATCCAACCTCATGAACAGATTGGCCAAAGCCTGAACATCCATAGCTAGTGGCCTCTCCACTGCCGGTAAATATGTCAAACTACCCATACTTTCAGCCTTCCTACTCAATGCATCGACCATCATATTGGCCTTCTCCGGATGATATAATATGGTGATATCATAGTCTTTCAGCAACTCTAAACATCTCGGCTGCTGCAACCTAAGGTCCATCTGTTTGAACAGGTGCTGGAGACTTCGATGGTCGATATAGACCTCACATGGAACGCCGTATAGATAATACATCCAAATCTTCAGTACGTGCACAATGGCTACCAACTCTAAATCATGCATAGGATAATTCTTCTCAAGAACCTTCAACTAATGAGACGCGTAGGCAATCACCCTACCGTCCTACATCAACACCGCGTCAAACGCAATATGTGATGCATCACAATACACCGTGTAAAATCCCGAACCTGTAGGTAATACCAATACCGGGGCTGTAGTCAATGCTTCAGCTTCTTAAAGCTCACCTCAAACTCTTTGGACCATCTGAAAAGAGCACCCTTCTATGTTAACTTGGCCAATGAGGCTGATAGATGAAAACCCCTCTATGAACCGACGATAATAACTCGCCAAACCCAAGAAGCTCCGAATCTCTATAGCTGAAGTAGGTCTAAGCCAGTTGTAAAGTGCCTCAATCTTCTTTGGATCCACTTTGATGCCCTCAGAATATACAAAATGGCCCAAAAAAGCAACCCAGTCCAACCAGAACTCATATTTCAAAAACTTGGCATATAACTAACTATCCTTCTAAGTCTGAAGTACAACCAGTAGGTGCTGCTCATGCTTCTATCGACTGCGGGAGTAAACCAAAATATCATCAATGAAGACGATCACGAAGGAATCTAGATAAGGCTTGAACGCCCGGTTCATTAAATCCATAAAGGCTGCTGGGGAATTAGTCAAGCCAAATGACATCACCAAGAACTCGTAATGACCATATCGAGTCCGAAAAGCTGTCTTAGTGACATCCGATGCCCTGATCTTAACCTGATGGTAGCCCGACCTCAAATCAATCTTAGAAAACACCTTGGCACCCTGAAGCTGGTCAAATAAATCATCAATGCTCGGCAACGGATACTTGTTCTTGATAGTGACTTTGTTTAACTGCCGATAATTTACGCACATCCTCATCGATCTGACCTTCTTCTTCACAAAAAATACTAGTGCACACCAAGGCGAGAAACTAGGTCTAATGCATACCTTGTCAAGCAAATCTTACAACTGCTCCTTCAATTCTTTCAACTAAACTGGAGCCATACAGTGTGGAGGGATAAAAATGGGCTGAGTGCCCGGAATCAAGTCAATGCAAAAGTCGATATCTTTGTTGTGTGGTATACCCGACAAGTCTGTAGAAAACACCTCTGAGAATTCTCTCACCACCTGAATCGAATCTATGGGAGGCACCTCGACACTAGAATATAGGATATAAGACAAATACGCCAGCGAGTGGAGTGATCAGGAGTCCTTCTCCACTCCAATCGAGGCAACCCAGCATGGCTAACATCACAGTCTTGGCGTGAAAATCCAAGATAGCGTTTTACGATAACAACCAATGCATGCCCAAAATCCATATTAAGTTATAGAAGGTCGACCCTAGCTCACAGCTTCCACTGGTAACCAAATAAGAACGATATATCCGGTCCACCACAATAGTATCCCCAACAGGAATAGACACATAAACATGAGCACTCAAAGAATCACGAGACTTATCCAAATATGAAGAAAAAAAGAATGAAACATACTAATGAGTAGATCCTGGATCAAATAAAACTAATGCATCTCTATGGAAAACTAGAACAATACCTGTGATGACCGCATTAAACGACTCCACCTCATGTCTATCTGGAAATGCATAGCAATGGGGCTTAGCCCCACCAATTTGACCTCCACCTCTCGGATGGCCTTTCGCTGGCTGGCCTCTACCTCTAATGGCCTGACCACCACCTCGGGCTGCCTGACCCCCACCTCTAGTTGACTGAGCGGATGTAGAGAAACCGATGCCGGAATCATGGAACGGGTACCCTACTGTGGCATATTGCGAGCAAATTTGTAGGTTTTTATTACACTTGTGTGCATGTTTGGTTTGGAGCCCGAGGGGCTCGGGTGAGTTTCGGGTTTGTTGCGAATGAGTTTGGGCACTTATGCAACTACTGGTGCATTTCCCATTGCTGGTGTCTGTTGCATATCTCGCAAATGCGAGGTTTGGCATGCATTTGCGAAACGCGCTTTAGTGGTCAAGGGATTGAATTTGCAAGCATGGGCTGGGTCTTCACATTTGCAAAGAGTATGTCGCTTTTGCGAAGTTCACTATGCTCGCTTTTGCGACAAAAGCATCGCATTTATGATGAGGTGTAGAGTTGGGCTAGCTTTGCATTTGTGAAGCTAAGCTCGACTCTACGATGGGTGGGTCGTTAGCATTTGCGAGATATAGGTCGCATTTGCAACCACTAGCTATCTGATGCACTGATAGCGTTTGCGATTGGTGTGTCGCATTGGCGAACAAGAGTTCACAAATACGACACCTGCAACTGAGTAAAAGAGGGGAAAAACATGACTTAGCTCATTTTACACCAACTCTCAACCATAGACACTCTAGAGGCGATTTTCTTGAGAGATTTTCTTCCTAAAATCACTTTCCCATTACTTTTCATGAGTTTTTAACATCAAATCTAGGATTTTCATAGTAGAAATTAGGGGTTTGGGTTGAATTTAGGGATTTTGCAAAATTGAGATTAGACCTCAAATTGAGGTTGGATTTTGAAACAAATCACATAACTGGGCTCAGGGGTGAATGGATAATTGGATTTTGATCTGGATCTCGGATTTTGAGCAAAGCCCGAGTTGACTTTTGTTGACTTTTTAAAATTCATCAAAGATTGAACCTTTTTCATTCTAGGTAATTTGTAAAACTTATTTTGAATTGTTTAAACGATATTTAGCTAGATTTGGTTGGTTGTGAGTCTTATTCGACAGGAAAAGTCATGGTTTTTTGTTGAGTTGGTTGCGTAAAGAGGTAATTGTCGTGTCTAACTTTGACTTGAAGGAATTAGGACTTGTCAGTTTTTTCTTTATGTGAAATATGTGGGCAAACAGAGTATATGCGAGGTGACGAGTGTATATGCGCTATCATGGGATTAAAGCATGTGGGATTGGGCTATTTACTTCCATGTCTTCATTTATTCCATGTAATCACTTGTTACATGCTTTAACTGCTACATGTTCTTACTTGTTATCCATGCTTTACTTGTTATCTACTATTTAATTGGTATTTGTTTCTATCTGTTCATTGATCACTCAATATATGCTTACCTGCTACATGTTCCTACTTGCATTAATTGTATATTTTTGTTGTCTCGTGTTTTACTTGCTTTATTTGTCCTTGTATTTCGTGATGCACTTTATTATGTTATTCCGTTTATGTGAGTCATTTAGCTATTCCGGTTTTAATGTATTGCTAAGGTTTGGGATTATGAGGTAACTATTCCTTAGTTTGTACTGGTAGTTCTTTAATGTTCTGCCCATTTCATTTCCCTTTTGGGTGGAGATTACGTACTATTGTGTTAAGTTGTTATGTTAACGAGTTGATATTGAGAACGGGTAGTGTGCCGCAACAGTATTGAAATGAATTGATATTAGGATCAAGTTGCACATTGCAACACATAATGATATGATATGATATTGGGATCGAGTTGCATTCTGCAATAGTTATTGTGTTAAATGTTGGGATCGGATTGATGCCACAACAGAGTTGATGTGTTGTAGTTGTTTGTGGTTGTAGATTTTATTCTCGGTATTGTGATAAGATATTTGAGATCATGTTATTCTGGGCCCTCTTTTAGTTGACCTTCGGGTCCGTTTAAACAAGTCTACTATTGTATTTCTAGTTCTGTATTCTGTTGTTATTGAAAGTACATGGGGGGGGGGGGGGGG
>MCJB01047997.1:32198-59528 GCA_002018475.1 Nicotiana obtusifolia | reverse complement strand
GGGGGGGGGGGGGGGTGAATTGCTTATTTAAAAAAAATTTATAAGTAGTTGACTAGTTTACCAATTAGTCGATTGAAAATAAGAACAGGATAATAGTAAATGCAGAAATAAAATGCAAAAAATAAAGACACCAGAATTCTTATATTGGTTCAGATTCAATATGAATCCTAGTCCAGTCCCCTTAGGTTGCAAGAGTGTTCTCTTTCAGTCAGCGATATTTCTTGAGTACATAATTGATGATGTAGCTTTACACCAACGGCTTAATCTCTATGTCTCTTTTCTTTTCTTGATACAATGCTTCACCAGTGTTTAACTCATTTTCTTCTCTCACTAATTACACAATAGATCTAACAAAAACTACAATACTTGTTTGGAGTAGAACAAAAAGAGTAAATATGGTTCGTTCAAAGTATATTCTTTTCAGGTCTGAAACATCTGTATATGTACTTTCCATGAGACCTTCGAGAATCTTGAGAGATTGCAAACCAAGGGAGTTTATCCTTAAAAGGAATCATGAATTGATTCTTTCCAAGAATAAGGTCAAATTCTTGTTGATCTTCCTTGATTTATGATCTTGACGAGCTTTCCATCTGCTAGGCATATCTTTGTGTTACTTGAGGCGTATCCGCTGGATCCCTTGATTTCTGCTTCATTGGTTTTCAGTGATCTCGTTCCCCTTTGATTTGGGGCCTTCCAGTAATAGTTTCGTCAATCTCTGATTGATTTTTCTTGCCAGATCTCCGCTGCTTTTTCCTTTTTCATTACTGATCATTGATTCTTTTCCTTCTTTACTTTTGGACCCTCCGTTAATAAATTATTTCCTTAATCTATATCTGACTGGTATTGCTTCTTTATCCTTATTCCTTGTGATCCTACACCAAATAGAATATATTATTTTTCATCATTAAAACTTATAGTTAACAATCTCCCCATTTTTGATGATGACAAAAATAATATATATATATATATATATATATATATATATATAATCTGACTTCCCTGTAGTTCCTGTAGTCGACCCCCCTCAATGAGTGCTGCATAATTCAGTCGACTACCCCTCAACAAGTACTCTACAAACTGTTATGTTCGTCAGTCAACTCCTACAATGTACAGTTCTTTCTCCCCCTTTTTGGCATCAGCAAAGAGGGAATATACATATACTAAAACAAGCAACGTAAAGACAGTCATATCCTATGCAATCATTATAGATACTAAAACAGGCATTATAGGCATGCAGAGATTTTGCAGAAATAAGAAAAAGTATCCAAAAACTGGTTATCCAGGCCAAAACAACAAAACACAAAAAAAATATTTGAAACTTCCACAACTAGTGACGCAAAAAGTAAGTAAGAGTGTTGCAAATCGCCTCCTTCAATCATTCAAAGCTAGCATTGGCTGAAACTGTCACCCCATCAATCCTGTCATGCACATCCTTGAATGCTTTGACTGCATTTTCTCCAAGTCTGATAATTTTAACCCTCATCTTTGAAACAGCAGCCCCTGTCTCCTTGGAGATTGTATGGATGTCCCCAACAGTGGACTGAGTGGCAGCAAGAAGATCCTTGATGATGGTTAGCTTGTTGTCAATGGCAGTCAGTTTCTCAGCAAGATTAGGATAACTTACGCTGTGATGAGAAACAGAGGCTTTGGTCTTGGGATCAGGTTGAACGTTCTTGACTTCACCTTCCTGTTTCTTCACCCAGCAGCCCTTTGCACACACATAACCCATACTAGCAAATGCTCTAGAACTGTAGGATTTTGAAACAGAGACAAAATGGTATTTCGAGATAGAGATGTTGTGGGCATCCAAGATGTGAGTGATACCCATATCATAGGGAAAACTGGTGGGATCATCAGCACTTTCTATCATAAAATTTATGACCCAAGAGGATAATTAAATCTTGAGTTTAGTCACAAGACAGTAAACAAGAAAGGAATCTCCTTGAGAGAAAGTGGAGAATGATCCAATACGAGGAAGAGGAGTTGTTACAACAATGTGAGCCAGAACTCGGGTTTCAAAATTAACATCATTGGGGCCTAACTGGTTAAGGAGGAAATCAGATGGACACTCAGCAATACAGCTTTTTGCTTGATCAAAAGAAATTTCAAAATCATCAGGCCAAGTATTCTTGAAAAGCATGAGTAAACTATAGCACTTATACTGAAAAATTGAGTCGAACATGGCACAATCAAGAACAATGCGTTTACTTAAAACTAGGGATTCCAACTTATCAGACTTGCTAGAACGAAGATTTGCATAAAACATTCTCACTAAGGGTTCATAAACTTTGGGAGAGGGTACATACAGAAATTTTGACCATCCTTGAAAGACAAACATATCATTTGCCTTGAAATTGAGGGCCTCCATGTTGTCAAGGTTGACTACTCTGCCATGAGCAATGGGCTTGTCTCTCAGAGCAACAAAGAAATTCCTGTTTGGGGTATCCCAGAAATTGAGGTATTGGGGTATCCCAGAAATTGAGACCAAAGCTCTGTTTCTGGGGATAAGAGATTCATGGGGGTATTCCATAGGCCTTTTTCCTAGGGCTTTTTCTCCTAAGTGATGAGAGTGATCTGATAGTTCTTCCTGAGAAGAGGCAAACCCTAGTGAGTGGTCAGACCTAAGTCTACTAGTTCTGGGGGCTGAGAAGAGGGTTTTCCCTTGGAGCGAGTACTTTTTCTAGTGGAGGCAGATGGATTTTTGAAGTGTTTAGTCATGGAAAGACTGTTGGGAAGGAGTTTGAAGGATTTCTGAAGAGGGTTTCTAAGCGATAAGAACAATGGAGACTGAGATGAATGGTTCAGAGATTAAAAAGGCGAAATTTTGACGGTTGAGTGCAGGAAAGGAAAGGGTGTCAGTGAAAGTTCATGATGATTGATTTTTCTTTCTTGAAAGCTGCAACTGATAGGAAAAGAGAGGGAAAAATCGGAGGCGCTAAGTTAATGAGTATTTACAAAAACAAACAAAATTAAAAACATTAGGCATACAAGAATTAACAATATCAAATAGGTCCTATTTTTTATGATCAAGAGAAATAATACCAAGTAGTTCTCTTAGAGAACAAAATCTATCTTCAAGTAAAGGCTTAGTGAAAATATCTGCTAGTTGATCAGTAGTGCCAACAAATAATAATTCTATATCTCCCTTGAGGACATGATCTCTAATGAAATGATGTTTAATATCTATATGCTTAGCCCTAGAGTGATGCACAGGATTCTTTGGAAGACGTATCACACTAGAGTTATTACAAAATATTTGAATAGATTTAAAAAATAATTCATAGTCAACTAGTTGATGAGACATCCATAATAATTGTGCACAACATTGTCCACTGGGGATATATTCATCCTCCATTGTGGATAGTGCAATTGATCCCCGTTTTTTACGGTTCCATGATATTAGTGCCTTTCAAGTAATTGACATGTTTCGATGGTGCTTTTTCTTTCTTCCTTATCACCAGTAAGACCAGCATCTGAAAAACCTTCTAGTTTAAAACTATTAGAACGTAGATATCATAGTCCGTAAGAAATAGTTCCAATGAGATAACAAATTATCCTCTTTACGGCAGTCAGATGTGACTTCTTAGAAGCTGACTGAAACCTGGCACATTTACATACACTAAACGTAATATCTGGTCGACTGGCAGTTAGATAAAGTAAAGCCAATCATTCCACTATATTTGGTTTCATCAACAAGATTTCCCTTTTCATCCTTGTCAAGACTTGTTAACGGACTCATTGGTGTACCAATAGCTTTAGCACTGCTCATACCGAACTTCTGAATTAGCTCCTTTGTATATTTTGTTTGGCATATAAAGGCTTCTTCTTCAGATTGTTGAATTTGAAGTCCAAGGAAAAACGTGAGCTCTCGCATCATACTCATTTCAAACTCACTTTGCATGAGATTAGCAAATTCCTCACACAAGTAAGCACTACCAAAGATAATATCATCAATGTAAACTTGAATAATAAAATTACCTTCCGATGATCTTTTGATGAATAGTGTAGTATCTACTTTACCTCTTATAAATCCGTGATCAAGTAGAAATGAGCTAAGTCTTCCATACCATGCTTGTGGAGCTTGGTTAAGTCCATACAAAGCCTTAGTCAATTTATACACATGGTAAGGGAACTTTGAGTCTTCAAAACCAGGAGGTTGTTTTACATATACCTCCTCATCAATGAATCCATTTAAGAATACACTTTTGACACCCATCTGAAAAAGTATAAGTCTTTTGAAGGATGTGTATGCAAGAAGAATTCGTATTGACTCTAGCCGAGCTACTAGAGCAAAGGTTTCATCGTAGTCGACTCCTTCTTGCTGTGAGTACCCTTGAGCTACTAATCTGGCTTTATTTCTCACAACCTTTCCATCTTCATTGAGCTTATTTCAGAAAACCCATTTTGTTCCAATTACAATAGCATCTTCAGGCTTAGGCAGTAATTTCCACACTTGGTTTTTGTCAAATTGATCTAGTTCTTCCTGCATTGCTTGTACCCGGCTTGAGTCTTTTAGAGCTTCCTCTATCTTCTTTGGTTCAATCTGAGAGATTAGTGCTATATTTGCCTTTTTCTTGAGAGCTCTCCTGATTTTCATTCCTTCACTTGGATCTCCTATGATAAACTTTTGAGGATATTCTAGTTCACTTCTCCATTCATTTGGACGTGTTACACTCGTATGAGTAGTTGACTCCTTCTGTGATTCTGGTTGACTGTTGTTAAGCTCATTAGTTGACTCTGTGACACCGTCTGGCCTGTCAGTCGACTCTTGAGGTTTGCTTGACTGAGGTGTTTCTTGATTGAGATCTTCATCACCTACAATAATTCCTTTCTCAGCCGTAGTGTTATTTTCATCAAATATAATATGTACTGATTCTTCTACAGATAGAGTGCGTTTACTATAAACTCTAAAAGAACTATTATTTATGAAATAACCTAGAAAAATACCTTCATCACTTCTTGGATCAAATTTTCCAAGATTGTCCTAACCATTGTTGTGGATGAAACACTTGCTGCCAAACAGATCAAAATAACCTATGTTTGGTCGTTTACCTTTCCATAGTTCATATGGAGTTTTCTTCAAGATAGGTCTTATGAGACATCTGTTGAGAATGTGACAAGTTGTACTTACTGCTTCTGCCCGAAAGTGATTCGGCAAGGAAGTTCTAGTATCATAGTTCTCACCATATCTTGTAGAGTTCTATTTTCCGCTCAACTACTCCATTCTGTTGGGGTGATCTTGGAGCTGAGAAGTTGTGGATGTATCCTTGATCATTGTAGAAGTCTTCAAATGCTCTGCTTTCAAATTCTCCTCCATGATTACTTTGAATGGTTGTAATAAGATACTCATTTTCTCGTTCAGCTCTTTCACAGAATATCTCAAAGTTTTTCAAAGCTTCATCTTTGTGAAATAGAAAAATCACCCATGTAAAAGGTTAGTAGTCATCAACAATAACAAAAGAATATGTTTTCCTCCTATGCTAGCAGTTCTGGTGGGTCCAAACAAATCCATATGAAGCAATTGTAAAGGCTTTGATGTAGACACAATGTCTTTGTTTTTGAAAGAGTTTCTGGTTTGTTTACCAATCTGACATGCATCACATACATAATTTCTAGAAAAATTGAGTTTAGGGAGACCAATAACTAAATCATGCCTGGAGAGTTTCTCTATAAGATGCATGCTTGCATGACCAAGTTTCTTATGCCATAACAATGGATCATCAGATATAGATGCTAGGCAAATGTGACCATCTAGATTTTCAAAACCATCAAGAATATAAACATTTCCATACCTTTTTCCTGGGAGGATTATTTTACCTGTCTCATCTTCAAAGCACAACCTGTTTTCTTGAACTTTACTTTGTACCCTGAATCCCATAGCTGACTTATACTCAGGAGATTGTAGTTAAGTCCATCTACGAGATAAACTTCAGTAATATCACAATTGTTATTGATGGAACTGTGTCAGTGCCGACTATCTTCCCTCTTGAGTCATCACCAAATTTAACACTTCCTCCATTTATCTTTGTAACTTCTTTGAATAGGTTTTAGTCACCTGTCATGTGACTGGAACACGCACTATCTAAGTACCATTTTCCTTTGCGGCTCTTCCTATGGTGTTCCTGCAAAACATAATTATCACTTTCTTTTAGGTACCCAAGCTTGCTTGGGTCCTTGTTGGTTAGTTTTACTAAGATCAGGGTTGTTTTTGGGTTTCCAAATCCACCCTGAAACATTAGATTTACAAAATCGACAAAAGAAATATTTATGTCCACTTTTATTATAGTAGTGACACATAGGGGCTGATCCATTCTTAGATCTTCCACTTGTGTTAGTACTAGTGGACTATGTTCTAGCTGGTCCTTTTCCTGTTGACTTGTAAGTCGGCTGGTTAGACTTGACTGAATTGTGACTGGTAGATTTGCGCATGCCATTGAGTTGCACTTGCAATTCCTGAACTTCATCTTGAAGTACCCTCCTTTTCAATTTCACATACTTCAAGCTTGAGTTCCCAGTCTTTCTTTTCCTTGTTCAATCTCCTTAGTTCATTCGTCATCTTTTGAGACTCTTCTAGAGTAAGGTCAAGAATATCCTGCAATTCATTACATCTTTCACAGTAATAAGATCTTACCTCGCTTGTTTCACCTCGTTCCATGAAACAATTCTCATTATCATCTTTGCATTTATCATATAATGCATCTTCATCTGTGCAGCAGCCCGGGAATTTGTTCATGTTGTTTTCCAGGATTGTCATGAAGCATAGATTTGCTATCTCTTCGTGTTCTGAGCTGTCTTCATCACTCCAGCTTCCAAATGATTTGTTCTAATTGAATCCTCTGGAAACCTTTCTTTTAAGATCTGGGCATTTAGCTTGAACATGCCTATATCTTCCACACTCCTAGCATTTTCCATCATTCTTGTCTTGTTCATTATATTTCCTAGTTCGCCTGGGTGGTACCCTGCCTCTTCTTGTGTTTCTGTATCTCCTTATCAAATCATCCATGTTCCTTGATACCATGGCAATCTCTTCTTCAAGAGCTTCAGGGTCATCATCAATATCAATTTGTGTTCTTTAGGTTATAGCCTTGAAGGCGACTGTTTTCTTCTTCTCTTCCTGGCTTGTTTTCTTGAGGTGAGTTTTCTTGAATGCTATAAGATCTCCTCGAAGCTCATCATAAGAAAGTTTATTTAGATCTTGTGATTTGAGCGCAACTACTTTTGTCTGCCAAGTGGTAGGTTGACTCCTCAGAATTTTCCGAACTTGATCACCACTTGAGTATGGTTTACTAAAAGCTTTTAGATCACAAATGATTTTGCTGAACCTCGCAAACATTTCTTCAATGGATTCTCCTTCTTTCATTTGGAAAAGTTCGTAGTCATGAAGCAACATGTTTCGATGTGAGTTTCTTTTACAATGCTTGTTCCTTCATAAGTAACTTCCAGTTTATCCCACATTTCTTTGGATGTACCACAACTAGAAATTTTCTCATATTGCTCTCCACTTATAAAGTAAGTTTCTTGCTTTAGCATTGACTTGAACAACTGTCATTTGCTCGTCTGTGTACTCATCTATATCTTCTGGATCAGCAGGTGGTTGAGCAGTTGTTTGTAGTGGACAGTTCCCCTTTTTGATAACTCACCAAACTTTGACATCATTACATTTTGCATATATTTCCATATGCACTTTCCAATGAGAAAAATGTTTTCCATTGAAATACGGTGGCCTAACTTGTGATGTCCCTTCTTGAAAGAATGGTCCAACAATAACTTGATTTGCCATGATCTTTTCTCACAAGCTGTTAAGCAAAAAGGTGTGAGACTAGCTCTGATACCAATTGAAAGTACAAGAGGGGGATGAATGGCCTATTATAAAACTTTTATAAGTAGTTGACTAGTTTACCAGTTAGTCAACTAAAAATAAGAACAGAATAATAGTAAATGCAGAAATAAAATGTAGGAAATAAAGCAACAAAATTTTATACTAGTTCAGATTCAATGTGAATCTTAGTTCAGTCCCCTTGGGTTGCGAGGGTGTTCTCTTTCAGTGATCGATATTTCTTGAGTACAAAATAGATGATGTAGCTTTACACCAACAACTTAATCTCTATGTCTCTTTTCTTTTCTTGATACAATGCCTCACCAGTGTTTATCTCTTTTTTTTTTCTCTCACTAATTACATAACAGATCTAACAGAAACTACAATGTTTGTTTGGAGTAGAGCAAAAAAAGTGAAGAAGGTTCGTTCAAAGTATATTCTTTTCAGGTCCGGAACATCTGTATATATAATTTCCATGAGGCATTCGAGAATCTTGAGAGATTGCAAACCCAAGGGAGTTAATCCTCGAAAGGAATCATGAATTGATTCTTTCCAAGAATAAGGTCAAATTCCCGTTGATCTTCCTTGATTTATGATCTTGACGAGCTTTCCATCCGCTAGGCATATCTTTGTGTTACTTGAGGTGTATCCGCTGGATCCCGTGATTTCTGGCTTCATTGGTTTTCAGTAATCTCATTCCCCTTTGATTTGTGGCCTTCCAATAATGGTTTCTGTCAATCTCTGATTGATTTTTCTTACTGGATATGCTCTGCTTTTTCCTTTTTCATTACTGATCATTGATTCTTTTCCTTCTTTGCTTTTGGACCCTCCATTAATAAATTATTTCATTAATCTATTCCTAACTGGTATTGCTTCTTGAATCCTTATTCCTTTTAGTCCTACACAAAATGAAATATATTATTTTTCATCATTGAAACTTATAATTAATAGTTATTATTATTCGTACAGGTTTATCCTTAATGCCCTGCCATAGACTACTTCGTCGAGGTTACGCTCGTCACTTACAGACTACATGGGGTTGGTTGCACTCATGATACACTTCTGCACTTTTTATGCAGATCCCAGTGTTAGTCCCAGAGGCGTGTAGAGGAGATTTGCCCTGATTGACTTGCTAAGGTGACTTGAGGTAGAGTTACTGGTGTCTGCAGTCCCTGAAGTCCCCTTCTTCTGTCTTCACTGTATACTTTTGTTTCAAACAATTGTATTTTGTTCAGACTTTATCTGTAGTACTCTAGTTGCTCATGTATTCGTGACTCCAAATTTCTAGGGATATGTTTAGACCGCGCTACGTTTGTAATTATCACATCTAATTTCGTTTATTTTGATTTCGTATTAATAAGGTTCTACATTAATGGATAATTAATTTGCTAACGTTGGCTTGCCTAGCAAGTGGATGTTAGGTACCATCACGACCCCACGGTTGGGATTTCAAGTCGTGACAAGTTGGTATCTGAGTACTATGTTGCCTAGGTCTCACAAGCCATGAGAAAGTTTAGTAGAGTCTGGAGGATCGGTACAGAGACTTTTGTACTTATCTTCTAGAGGCTACAGTACCTTAGGAAATTTCACTTCTTTCTTTCTCCATCGTGCGACTTTATTCTATCACTGAAGTTTGAAACATTCTATTCTTGTTCTCTCGCAGATGGTGAGGACACGCACAACATCCACAACCGAGCAGGAGCTGGAGCCCCAGGTGTCATCCACTGCTAGGGGTAGAGGCTGGGGCCGAGGTAGGGGTCGAGGCAAAGGTAGGGGCCGAGGTAAAGGCAGAGCTCAGCATAGAGCACGCACAACAGCACCTATTGTAGAGCCTTAGATAGAGTAGGAGGAGGAGATCCATGTTAAGACTGCACCAGCTGGACCAGCTCAGGTCCTGGAGGGCTTCACAGCCACTCCCATACTTCAGGACGCTCAAGTTTGCCTGGTTAGCCTTATGGAGAGTGTGGCCCATGCTGGAGTATTTCTTATGGCAACAGTTGTCTCTCACACTCCGGAGCAGATGGCTCTTATATATCAGATCCGGCGGTTCCAGCAATTGAGGTAGTTCAGCTTGTTACTGCTACACAGACCGGGGAAAGGCCCGCGATATCTTCTGAGGGGCTGAAGAGGTTAGATAAGTTCACCAAGCTCTTTCCTATTCCTTTTGGTAGTACACCTTCTGAGGACTCGCAAGATTATTTGGACCATTCCCACGAGGTGTTGCGCAACATGGGTGTTGTGGAGTCTAATGGAGTCGACTTCATAGTGTTTTAGAGACCGGCTCTGCCAAGAGAATGTAACTACCCGACGGATCATTTTGATCTTTAGCGATCCATTTAGTGGTTCGAGGTTGTGAATGACTTCATATTTTGTATTATGATTTGCGTGCATGGTCAGATTTGAATTTCGGATGTTTCAGGATGAATTTAGATGAGTGATTCTCACTTTGGAAGCTTGAGTTGAAAATGTTGATCCAAGTTTGACATTTGTAAAAACGACCCCGAATCGGTATTTTGATGGCTCCGATAGGTTCATATGGGATTTTCGACTTGGGCGTATGCCCAGAATCAAATTCGAAGGTCCGTAGGTTGATTTGTGTTGTTTTATCGAAAGTTGACAATTTGAAAGCTTAGAATTTTTATAAGTCTGACCGTAGGTTGAATTCGTAGCTATCTTATTTGTATTTCTATTTCAGGACTTAGAATAGGTCCGTTTTGTCATTTGGAACTTTTCCGCAAAGTTTGGCGTCAGTCCGAGTTGATTTGATAGGAATTGGACGCGCGGTTGTGTTTTTAGAAGTTCTTGAGTTTCATGTTATTTTCATTTGTTTTGGAGGTCCGATTCATGATTGCGGATGCTATTTTTGATGATTTGATCGCGCGAGCGAGTTCGTGTTATGTTTTTAGACTTGTGTTAATGCTTGGTTTGGAGCCCCGAGGGCTCAGGCGAGTTTCGCGCGCATTTTGGAATGTTTGGAATAATTTTGAAATTGCTGGTGTGATCAGGTGTTGCAGGTCTCGTATTTGCTATATATATATATATGTCGCATTTGCGATACTAGACTATGCGTTTTGAAATATTTGGAAGAGTTTGGAAATTGCTGGCGTGACCAGGTGTTGCAGGTTTCGCATTTGTGATATATATGTCGCATTTGCGATACAAGGCTAAGTCTGCCAGGTTTGCATTTGCGAGCCCAGAGTTTGAATTTTCGATGGTGGGGCTGGGTAAGCTTTCTCGCATTTGCGATCGGAAAGGTCGCATTTGCGAGGTGACTATGGTTTGCATTTGCGGACATAATGTCGCATTTGCGATAGTAGCATGGCTGTGAAGTACTTCGCTTTTGCGATTGATTTCTCGCATTAGCGGGGTTCGCATTTGTGAACCCCAAGTCGCATTTGCGACACCTGCGACTGGACAAAAATTGAGGGGCGAGATTTTTAGTCTCATTTTTATATTTTGGAACCCTAGACTCAGTTGGAGGCGATTTGGAGACAGACATCTACGAATTTTGGGTAAGTGATTCTAATCTATTTCTAATCATATTCCATCAATATATCTTAGATTTTAACATCAAAATCATGTGAAAGTGAAAGTTGTGAAACTTTGTCAAGTCTTTGAAAAATAAGAATTTGAGTTTTGAGAGTCGATTTGGACTCGGATTTTGAAACTAATCACGGGTTTTGACCAGGCTAGCCTTGGGTTGACTTTTGTTGACTTTTGAGGAATTGTGTAAAGATCATAACTTTATTTATTAGAATTTATTTCTCTTGCATTATTTGATGTTATTAAGTCAATTTTGGTTAGATTTGTGCCGAGGGGAGGTGAATTGTAAAGGAAAAGTTGTTTTTGAGTATTGATTGAGGGCTTTTGAGGTAAGTATCTTGCCTAACGTTGTGTGGGGCCACTATCCCGTAGGGATTGATTTGTTTGTACTATTTGAACTACGTGAAAGACGTGTACACAAGGTGACGAGTGTGTACACGGCTTATATGTGAAAATTTGACCGATTTAGACTCTTAGGTTCTTATGTACATTAAAATGAAGTTGCCTTATCATGTTATATCCTCCATTGCTAAATCGCCTTTACATGTCTTATTGAAGTTGATTGATTCTTGTTCTACCCTTTATTTCCAAATATACTCTTGCATGCCTTAATTGAAGTTGTTGCCTCTTTTAATGACAAGTTATCTCTCCCGTAATTGATTATCCTTAATTGAAGTTATTGTTTTCTCTCCCATCGTTGACTTATTCTTATTTGGAAATTACATGTATCTCTCCTGTTGTTGAGTTACTCTTATTCAATATCGTTATTATTCATTATCTCTCTCATTGTTGGGTTATCCTTATTTGAAACCTTTATTGCTTGTTATGTCTTTAATTGTGAGCTTGTTCTTCCATTCATTGTTCGTAATTCTTGTGTTAATTTACTTGCCGCACACTCGTGTTATTGTTGTTGTTGTTGTACTCGGTGTTGTTGAGCAGAGGGCTACGTGTGGTTGTGGTATTGGAATTGTTTTGAGAAAATGTTGTGGCATATGGGCACATGTGATGCGACTTGTTATATTGTGTTGCTATGTTTTTGGCACACATGAAATTGTTGAGAGGGTTGTGTTTGTACATGAGTTGTCCGTGCTATTGTTATTATTGATATTTGCACATACGGCGTGAAAAGGCGGGATATATATGTGTGTAGGTTTGTGCATATGGCAAGACAAGGTTGGAATATTATTATGCGTGTGCGGCGAGACAAGGCAGGCATTTACTTTATTGTTGCGCACATGGTGTGACAAGGGAGCTATATCGGGGATGATTTGTAATGACTTGTGATTGCCTAGGGGCATTGTTATTGATGATATTCGTGTAGTGGTGTACCTACCTTGTGTGAGTCATGCATTTTACGTTTTGGTTGTATTGTTTCCTATGTGTCATTCTTTGTCTCTGCTCTTACTTATTGACTCGAGTTGTGATAGAACATTTGCACAAGCATACACGTAATTAATCACTCATATCGGTTTAAGAAGATGAACCCTGATATTTATTGATCATTTACATGTATTCTCGTATACTTGCCTTCTGTGTGAGAGTTGTACTATTGGCACGTGAGTTGTTCATGCAGTTATGAGGTATTATTATTACTAGCACGTGAGTTGTCCGTGCAGATATGATATATTGTCACTATCTTAGCACGTGAGTTGTCTGTGCATATATGAGGTACTAATGGTATTGACATGTGAGTTGTCCGAGTAGCACGTGATTTGTTCATGCGGTTGTGGATTTTAATGTGGGCACAAGATACCAAGTGATTAGGGTTCATGACTTGGGACCCGCGAATTGTGGTTATGAGGTATAGCGCCTCGGGAAAATTCTTCTATAATTCTTCTGTGAAAGTGGTTGTTTATTGGATTGTTACCTTTTTTTTTTACTTAGTTTCACCGGACCTTAACTGTATTGAGCTTACTCTACAGCGTTATTACCTGTTTGTTCCTTGTTGCTAATTGTTGCTTCTAGTTTTCTATTGCAAGTATTGTTTGTTGTTTCTACCATGCTTAGCTTTATATTGATATTGTTCCCTCTTAGTTTGACATTCATACTTGTACAGGTTATTATGTCTAGTAGGTATCTTGACTGTTCTCATCACTACTCCACCAATTTTAGTCTTGATACTTACTAGGTAACACTGTGGTGTACTCATGCTACGCTTGCTGCACATTTTGTGCAAATCCAGGTACTTCAGAGCTTGTTGATCATTATATAGTTGCTTGGATATTGCTGTGGAGACTTCAAGGTATACCTGTCGTCGCGTTCGTAGACCTCGGAGTCATTTTCTGAAGTTTATTTTGTACTGTTTATTTCTATTCTGAAACAGTTGTACTTAGGGATTTTCTAGTGAACTCGGTTGAGCTTATGACTTGTACTACCGATTTTGGGATGTTTTATATCTTGTTTGGATTGTTGTCTTTATATGGAGATATTTGGTTCATGTTTAATAGTTGTTTGGTTAAAATCGGTTATTAATTTAGTAAGTGTTAGACTCACCTAGTCTTAGAGACTAGGTGTCATCACGACTCCTAAGGATGGACTTTTGGGTCGTGAAAGAGATGGTAGAAAGACTATGTTCGAGGCGACCAGCAGGTTCACCTCCACTCACTTGAAATCAATTCTCACAATTATTTTTGGAGAAGTTCATTCCTTTTACTCTAAGAGAGGAGTACCGCAGCCAGTTTGAGCGTCTGCAGTAGGGTAGCATGACTGTTACCCAATACAAGACCAGATTTGTGGACCTATCTTGCCATGCACTTATCTTGATCCCTACTGAGAGGGAGAGGGTGAGTAGATTCATAGATGGCCTTACTTTTGGTATCAAGATACAGATGGCCAAGGAGACTAGGGATGGTATTTCTTTCCAGCGGGTTGCAAAGATTGCTAAACGAATCGAGAGGATTCATGGTCAGGGTAGATAAGAGGTATCTAAGAAGAGGCCTCGCCATTTGGTGGTTTCAGTGGTGCCTCATCTGGAGGCAGGGGTTCTTTTGGTAGAGGCTATTGTCCCAGGCTGATTCAGTTAACGCTTCAGGTAGCATACGGTGCTTTGGGCAGTCACGGTTCTTATGGGTCTTGCCCTGAGCAGCCAATATTCTATACACCTTCAGCTCCTATCAGTGCACCACCGCGATAGAGTTACTACGGTGGTCAATCGGCTCATCAGGGATCATTTCAGACTCAGTAGTTAGCCAACCGTGGGGTTGCTTTGAGTGCAGCGACGCAGGTCATATCAGGAGTTACAGTCCTAGGTTGAATAGTGGCATACCACAGCAGGTCGTGCCATAATTTTGGTACCGATTTCTCTACCGCCCGCTCAGCCAGCTAGTGGCGAGTTTCAGGTAGCTAAAAGTGGTGGTCAGGCCATTAGAGGTGGAGGCCATCCAGTTAGAGGTCGTCCAAGAGGCGGAGGTCAAAGTGGTAGGGCTCAGTCCCGTTCTTATGCATTCCCAGCTAGACCTGAGGCGGAGTCGTTGATGCGGTCATTATAGGTATTATTCCAGTTTTCCATAGAGATGCATTAGTTCTATTTGATCCGAGTTCCACTTATTCATATATGTCATCCTATTTTACTTCATATTTAGATATGTCTCGTGCTTCTTTGAGTGTTCATGTAAACGTGTCTATACCTACCGGAGATTCTATTGTGGTAGTTCGAGAATATCGTGCTTGTTTGGTCACAGTCGGGAGTTATGATACTAGGGTAGATCTTCTACTTCTTGATATAGTGGATTTTGACGTGATCTTAGGCATGGATTTGTTGTCACCATATCACACATTTTGGACTATCACACCAAAACTGTGACATTAGCCATGCCGAGTTGCCTCGATTGGAGTGGAGAGGGACTCATGGCCATTCTACTAGTAGGGTCATTTCGTATGTGAAGGCTCAGCGTATGGTCGAGAAGGGGTGTTTGCGTATTTTGCATATATCCGTGATTCGACTGCGGAGGTTCCTTCCATGGATTCAATACCAGTTGTGCGCGAGTTCCCAAAGGTGTTTCCCAAAGATTTGTCGGGAATTCAACTCTACAGAGATATCGATTTCTGCATTGACTTGGTTTCGGGCACTCAACCCATTCCTTCCTCACCCTACCGTATGTCACAAGTTGAGTTGAAAGAATTGAAGGAGCAGTTGCCGGATTTGCTTGATAAGGGATTCAATAGACCTAGTGTCTCGCCTTGGGGTGCATCGATGCTATTTATGAAGAAAAAGGATGGGACGATGAGGATGTGTATAGATTACAGGCAGTTAAACAAAGTCACTATCAAGAACAAGTATCTGTTGCTGAGGATTGATGACTTATTTGATCAGCTTCAGGGTGCCAAGCTGTTTTCCAAGATTGCCTTAAGATCTGGCTACCATCAGTTGAAGATTAGGGCATCGGATATCCCTAAGAATACTTTTCGGACTCAGTATGGTCAATATGAGTTCTTGGTGGTGCATCTGGCTTGACAAACACCCAGCAACCTTTATGGATTTGATGAAACCGAGTGTTCAAACCCTATATAGATTCTTTTGTGATCATCTTCATTGACGATTTTTTGGTTTACCCCCGCAGTCAAGAGGAGCATGAGCAGCATCTGCGGATCGTACTTCAGACTCTGAGGAATCGTCAGTTGTATACCAAGTTTTCAAAGTGTGAGTTCTAGTTGGACTTGATTGCCTTTTTGGGCCATGTTGTATCTTTTGAGGGCATTAAGGTGGATCTTAAGAAGATTGAGGCAGTTTAGAACTAGCCTAGACCTACTTCAGCTACAGAGATTCGGAGCTTCTTGTGCCAATTCGTAGAGGAGTTTTCATCTATATCAGCCCCATTGACCAAGTTGACCTCGAAGGGTGCTTTTTTCAGTTGGTCCGATGAGTATGAGGTAAGCTTTTAGAAGCTCAAGATTGCATTGACTACAACCCTAATGTTGGTGTTGCCGACATGTTCGAGATCCTACATCGTGTATTTTGATGCATCACATATTAGGCTTGGCGCGGTATTGATATAGGACGGTAGGGTGATTGCCTACGCATCTCGACGGGAAGTTTCATGAGAAGAATTACCCTATGCATGATTTAGAGTTGGCATCCATTGTTCATGCGCTGAATATTTGGAGGCACTATCTATACGGCATTCCATGTAAGGTCTATACCAACCATCGAAGTCTCCTACACTTGTTCAAGCAGAAAGACCTTAATTTGTGGCAACGGAGATGGCTAGAGTTGTTGAAAAACTATGATATCATCATATTATATCATCCGGGGAAGGACAATGTAGTGGCCAATGCATTCAGTAGGAAGGCTGCGAGCATGGGTAGTTTGGCATATACTAGTAGTGGAGAGGCCACTAGCTCGGATGTTCAGGCCTTGGCCTATCCTTTTTTGAGATTGGATGTGTTGGAGCCTATCCGGGTTTTTGCTTGTTTTGTGGCAAGTCTCCGTTGTTGGAGCATATCAGGGCTCGCCAGTTTGATGATCCTCACTTGTTGGTGTTGAAAGACACAGTGCAGTGAAATGGTGCTAAGGAGGTTGTGATTGGAGATGATGGTGTTATGCGGCTTCAAAGTCAGATTTGTGTTCCAAATGTTGGTGGGTTGAAGGAATTAAACCTTGAGGAGGCCCACAGTTCGCGCTATTCCAGGTGTCACAAAGATGTATCGTGACTTGAAACAGTACTATTGGCGGCGAAGGATGAAGAAAGACATTGTTGCTTATATATCTCGGTGTTTGAATTATCAACAGGTGAAGTAAGAACATCAGAAACTGGGTGGATTGACTCAGAGGTTGGAGATACCGAAGTGGAAGTAGGAACACATCACTATGGATTTTATGGTAGGCTTACCACGGATATTGAGGAAATATCACACACTCTGGGTTTTTGTAGACCGGTTGACTAAGTCCGCATACTTCATTCCGGTGGCGACTTCCTATTCTCAGAGCAGTTGGCTCAGATTTACATCCAGGAGATTATTCGCCTGCACGGCATACCTATTTCCATCATTTCTAACAAAGGCACGTAGTTCACATTACATTTTTGGAGAGCAGTGCAGCGTGAGTTGGGCACGCCGGTCGAATCGAGCACAACATTTCATCCCTAAACGAAGGGGCAGTCCAAGCGCACTATTCAAATCTTGGAGGACATGTTACGTACCTGTGTTATAGATTTCAGAGGTTTATGGGACCAGTTCCTACCTCTAGTAGAGTTCGCCGACAACAACAGCTATCAATCGAGCATCCAGATGGCTCAATATGAGGCCTTATATGGGAGGTTGTGTCGTTCGTCGATTGGTTGATATGCGCCTGAGAGGCTAGATTGTTGGGCACTGATTTGGTTTGTGATGCTATGGAGAAGGTTAAGGTGATTTAGGAGCGACTCCGTATAGCTCAGTCGAGGCAGAAGAGTTATGTGGACCGGAAGGTTCGAGATGTAGCTTACATGGTAGGTGAGAAGGTTCTTCTCCGAGTGTCACCTATGAAGGTCGTAATGTGGTTTGGGAAGAAAAGCAAGTTGAGCCTGAGGTTTATAGATCTATTTGAGAACTTGGAGAGAGTTGGGAAGGCTGCTTACAGGCTTGAATCGCCTCCTAGCCTAGCAAGGATGCATCCAGTATTTCACTTTTCCATGCTTCGAAAGTACCATGAGGATACCTCACTTGTATTGGACTTCAGCACGGTGTCGCTTGACGAAAATTTGGCCTATGAGGAAGAGCCGGTAGCTATTCTAGACCGATAGGTTTGCAATTTCTGTGAAAGTATAATAGAGAGGTCAGCCGATCGAGGCGGCTACGTGGGAGTCTAAATCCGATATGCGGAGTAAATACCTTCACCTTTACCAGTCCGGCTACTTTTCTATGTTCGTTCGTGGACGAATGTTTCATTTAGAGGTGGAGAACGTGACGACCTGATAGGTCGTTTTGAGTACTAGCCTTTATTTCTATATTTCGAGACCTCTATTAGCTTTATTTGATATTTCTTGATTTGCGTGCGTGGTCCATGTCATTTTCTGGAAAGTTTTTCGTAAATATTTGAAGAAAAAGTGATTTTAGGCTTAAAATAAAATTTAAGTTGACGACGGTCAACATTCTTGGTAAACGACCTCGGATCGGTATTTTGACGATCCCGGTAGGTTTGTATGATATTTTTTAACTTGTACGCACGTTTGGTTGGGGCCCGAGGTAACCCAAGCGCATTTCGGCATATTATGTGAAAATTTGTGAAAATGAGTTTTCAAGTTGAAAATCATGAGTTTTGATGATCGATTCATGTTATTTGATGTTATTTTGATTATTTGAGGTAGCGAGCAAGTTTGTAGGATATTATTACACTTGTGTGCATGCTTGATTTGGAGCTCGAGGGTTCGGTTGAGTTTCGGGTGTGCTGCATCACTTTGCAACTACTGGTGCATTTCCTGTTACTGGTGTTAGTTGCAGATCTCGCAAATGCGAGTTCTGGTTTGCATTTGTGAGCTTCGCTTTTGCAATCAGGGGATTGCTGATGTTTAGCGTAAAGTATACATATTTCTATGTATATCGCTTCATATTTGACTCTTGTTTCGTGAAAGTGGGATGTTAAATGCTACGATTCATATTAATTTGAAGTGTTTTTATGTGTAGGAATGAGTCGGGAGCAATTGGGGGCGAAACGTGCAAGATTTGAGCCAAAAATAAACAAAATCGGACGAAATGCATATTTGGGCGCCACAGGCAGCGCCTGGCGCCACCTACGGTGACGCTGGAGGCAGAAAGATCACTGGAAGCAGCGCCCTGGTGGGCGCCGATGACGGAAGTTTCTCCAATTTCGCCCGAGACAAGGTTATTTTCGGCCCTAGACCTACCAAACACGTATAAAAGCAAGTCTAAACCTAATTTTGGAGGGAGAGACGCCACCTTGGAGCAAAAACACACAAGGGATTGTTCGGAAGCGAAGAATTCTCATTTTTTCAATCTTTTCTAGTATTTTCCAATTGATTCAATATTTATGCTATTTTGTGATTATAGTATGAGTGGCTAAACACCCATTGTTATGGGTTGTGATTAACCATGAATATTGTTGTTTAACATTAACTTTACCTTGATTATAATTCACCAACATATGGTTGTTTCTTCAATTCTGTGTTTAATTGCTTAATTGTCTGGCCAACAGTTAGGTTCTATTTACTATCTATGTTATGCTTGGGAAAACCGTGTTTAGATTAGAGAAGAGTTGAAGAGAGCATGATCTTAACCCTTAGGGGGAGCGGATTTGTGGTTAAGATAGGAATATACCTAATTATCGTGCTTAATTAAATATCATGATCTTATTACGTTCTTAATAGATTGATTTCATAGGAATATAGGCGTTAATCTATTGAGAATAGGCGAGTAGTACTTCGGGAGAAGGCTATGAGAACATTTATCGATTAAATAACAACCATGAGTGAATTATATGAAAGGGAGAGTTAATTCGAACACAATACGATTGGTAAATCGATCACAATCCTGGAATACTTGTCTCTATTAAATAAACAACAATTAACTAGTTGCTTGATAATTTAGTTATTATTTAGAATTATAGTTTAGCCTAATTGAACTCTTGAACTTGAATTTTTCTTGACTGAATAACAATATTGGTGTGTTAGTGAGTAGTTGATATAAGTCCCTGTCGGTACGATATCTGGACTCAAAATTCTGTATTACTTGTCGGTCACGTATACTTGCATGTGCGTTAGGGAGCAACAATTGCATTTGCGAGCATGGGCTGGGGGCTGGGTCTTCACTTTTGCGAAGAGTAAGTCGCGTTTGCAAAGTTCAATGTGCTCGCTTTTGCGACAAAAGCATCGCATTTGCGGTGACGTGTTGGGGCAGTTTCACATTTGCGAAGCTAAGATCGCATCTGCATAGGTGGCTCATTCGCATTTGCGAGATATATGTCGCATTTGCGACCACTGGCTCCTTATTTGCAGGCATCGCATTTACGAACTCTAGGTAAAAGAGGGAAAAAATGAGACTTAACTCATTTTACACCACCTCTCAACCCTAAACACTCTAGAGGCAATTTTCTTGAGAGCTTTTATTCCTAAAATCATTGGTAAGCAACTCTAATCCACTTTATTTCAATTCCCATTACTTTTCTTGAGTTTTTAACATCAAATCTAGGATTTCCATGGATAAATTAGGGATCCGGGTAGAATTTAGGAATTTTTCAAAATTGATAATTAGACCTCAAAATGAGGCCGGATTTTGAAACAAATCACATAACTAGACTCGGGGGGTGAATGGGTAATTAGATTTTGGTCAGGATCATGGATTTTGACGAAACGGGTCCGAGGTTGACTTTCTTAAATTCATCAAAGATTGAACCTTTTTCTTTCGTGGGTAGTTTCTAAAGCTTATTTTAAACTATTTGAACGATATTTGGCTAGATTTGGTTTGTTTGAAAGCTTGTTCGAAAGGAAAAGTTATGGTTGATTGTTGAGTTAGTTGAGCAAAGAGGTAAGTGTCGTATCTAACTTTGACTAAATAGAATTAGGACTTGTTGGTTTATTTTTTGTGTGAAATATGTGGGAAAATGCTGTATATGTAAAGTGACGAGTGTATATGCGCCGTCATGGGATTAAAGCATGCGGGATTGGGCTATTTACTTTCATGTCTTCATTTATTCCACGTTATATCTTGTTACATGCTTTAACTGCTATATGTTCTTACTTGTTATCCATGCTTTACTTGTTATCTGCTATTTAATTGTTACTTGTTTCTATCTATTCATTGATCACTCAATATTTGCTTACCTGCTACATGTTCTTACTTGCATTAATTGTATATTTTCATTGTTTCATGTTTTACTTGCTTTATTTGCCCTTATATTTCTTGATGCACTTTACTATGTTATTTCATTTATGTGAGCCATTTAGCTATTCTGGTATTAATGTATTGTGTTAAGTATTAGGATCGAGTTGCACGCCACAACAGAGTTGATGTATTATAGTTGTTTGTGGTTGTAGAGTTTATTCTCGGTATTGTGATATGAGATTTGAGATCATATTATTCTGGGGCCTTCTGGTAGTTGACCTTCGGGTCTGTTTATGCGAATCTACTATTTTATTTCTATTTCTGTATTCTGTTATTATTATTATTCGTATAGGTTTATCGTGAGTATCTTGTTATAGCCTCGTCACTACTTCGTCGAGGTTAGGTTCGGCACTTGTATAGTATATGGGGCTGGTTGTACTCATGCTACACTTCTGCACTTCTTGTACAGATCCCGATGTTGGTTCCAGCAGCATGTAAAGGAGATTTGCCCGGATCGACTTGCTGAGGAGACTTGAGGTAGAGTTGTTGGCGTCTGCAGTCCCTGAAGTTCCCTTCTGTTCTATCTTTACTTTTTACTTTTGTTTCGAATAGTTGTATTTTGTTCAGACTTTATTTGTAGTACTCTAGTTACTTATGTATTCGTGACTCCAGATTTCTGGGATATGTTTAGACTACGCTATGTTTGTAATTATCACATCTAATTCAGTTTATTTCTGTTTCATATTAATAAGGTTCTGCTTTAAACTTGCTAAAATGGTCAATTTATTTGCTAAAGTTGGCTTGCCTAGAAAGTGGATGTTAGGCACCATCACGACCCCACGGTTGGCATTTCGGGTGGTGACATCAACAAATTGCAAGGCATCACCCTTCGTAATTTTACTCTCCTCCTCACCACATATCATAAATGCAGCAGGTGCACGGCATCACCCTTCGTGCTTTTACTCTCATCATGACATGATCATAATAAAATACATATGCACGGCATCATCCTTCGTGATTTAACCTCACATGATAAATACGCATGTGCATGACATCACCATTCGTGTTTTTGACCTCACATTCATTCAATCAATAATATCAATATGTAAATGAGGCACGACAACACCCTTCGTGCTTTTCACTCTTCCTCACCAAGCAGCAAAAAGAACACAAATATCAAGCAAGGTGAAATGTAAAAACATTTCAACGATAGTATTGAATTTCACTCGCCATACGAGAATCTTTTCATAATTTGAGCCAATAACCAATCACAAGTTTTACGTTCTCAACACCCAGTATCTCAAAAATTCAATATAAGAAATAACTTAAAAGCAACTAGTCAAAGAATAAGTGATTTATCTAAGTCATGGAAGGCATAGTAATGAAATAATATGGTATAATTAAGGCAAATTTCACCTGCATGCTTATCTCATGGCCAACGCATATGCACTCGTCACCTTGCCTATAAGCCGCCTCCAACACATAGTTCACATAGCAAATAGACTCGATTCTACCTTAATTCCCTCAAATCAAAGTTAATTGCGCCTATTACCTCTTTCAGCAACAAAATCATAATCAACCACGACTTTTCCTTTCAAAAAAGCCTCCACACCAACTGAATCTAGCCAATTATCATTCAAACAATTCAAAATAAGCTTTAGAAACTAACCACGAATGAAAAAGGTTTAATTTTGATCATATTTGAAAAAGTCAACGAAAGCCAACCCTGGGCCCGCTTGGTCAAAATTCGAGATTCAGACCAAATCTCGATTACCCGTTCACCCTGAGCTCGGTTATGTGATTTGTTTCGAAATCTAACCTCAATTTGAGGTCCATTTCTCAATTTTACAAAATCCTTAAATTATACCCAAACTCCTAATTTCTACCTTGAAATTCATAGATTTGATGTTAAAACTTCATAAAAAATAGTTGAAATTGACTGATAACTAGTTAAAGGTGCTTACCAATGAATTTGGGAAGAAAAAACTCTCAAGAAAGCGCCTCTATGGAGTCTAGTGTTAAAAATAATATAAAATGAGTTAAGTCCCGATTTTTTCAACTTTTATCCAGCCCACAAATGCGAATAACTGTCCATAAATGCGAATAATATTCATGTAATAAGAATCCTGAAAAAATCAAAAAACCTAATAAAACTAAACCAATCTGGTTCGATTTTAATAAAAATCGAACAAACTCGGTCCATGTACATCTCTACTAACAATATAAAGAATATGACTATAAGTGCAAGCAAGTTCCATATACAAGAAGTCTAAAATGTAATTTTTTTTGTAAATAGTCAATTGGGAAGTCATCGATTTAAAAGAGTTAAGGTAATATACACCATCAATATAAGTAATTTTTATACTATCTGGTTATTTTTGTCAGTTGAAGTAGATTATATGCTTATTTTCAAGACTATAAATTTTATATTTTAAGGAGCTATAATTATCTATAGATATTCTTTGAGTGATCTAATAATAAAAATTATTTTTTGATGGTACTTTATCCTACAAGAATGTCCTAGTAATGATAGTGGACAAACAAATTTGTAAGCTTCAAAATAAAAAAGATTACTTCAGCAAAGATTACATGGAGCAACCATTCAGCCGAGAAATCTACTTTGAGAATTCGAGCAAGACATGAAAAAAAATATCTATACCTATTCGAGGATTTAGGTACACGACTTTTGTTATACTTTAATACCTTAGCGGGTTGTCCTAAAAGTATTTTGTACTTGATGAATATGTATAAGCAAGTGAAATAGTTATTAGGTGATAACATTACTTTCAGCAAATGGTGAAGGTATGCAGTAATCTTAAGTTGAAGGTTGTAGGAATGTTTAGAAGAGGGGAGAAGTAGTACGGAGCAAATTGAAATTGTTTAAGAGCTGAAAATAATTTTAGCTGCACATGCCCTAACTTCAAAGGATCATGTCTTCCAATATATATAAATTGAGTTATGAATTATATATTAAATGAAAATTTTTCTGGTTACTTTTCAAAACTTCAAACCGTTTATCATTCAGATATTCGTTTAAAAAAATCACTAACGAGTAATATAGCAGCAATCTGTTTCGAAAATATATCCTGATATGGCATGTCATACGACCTGTGGCGCAATGTGCTAGGCCAAATTAGATAGGCAATAAATTTGAGTTTCTGAAAAACTCTCTTGGTACAGAATACTATGCAACATGTGGTACAATGTGTTAGGTTAAATTTTTAGCATGTGTAACACTGAAACGCATATCTTATAAGGCACTTAGGGAATAAAGAAATTTACGTTTTCTACAGTATTTTGGAGAGGTTTCGGAGAGCAAGAACGATTTAAGGGTTCACCAATCTACCCAAGGTAAGATTTCCACCATGAATTCAAGTTAGAAACTTTATATTAACACTGTTTAATACTTAAAATTTCCAAAATCTTAGGTTTTCAGCAAGAATTCAAAGAATATTTCAAAAATACAGGACTTAGGAATTTGAGAACAATGTTCAAGGTAACTTATTTGCTCCTTACTATTAAAGTTAGAGACTTTATCGTGTATTACGATATACAGATCATGAGAAGAATCGTGAAGTTCATAGGCAGGGTCAAAGTGAAACCATTTATGCCTAAGCAAATCCTAAATTTAGGGAGATTAAGTTGAAATTGTTGTTGGTTAAAGTTTTAACCGTTTATTATAGATTTTCGAGAAAAATAAATACACAAGTACGTAAATAGAGGTTCTTGGCAGTTAAATCAGGTAAGTTGAGTTTATGCTTCATGAGTCAAGGGCTTCACAAGATAATAACTGTAAAGAACATGCTTGATAAGAATTTGCCTGCTATTTTGAAGAAAATGTGCATACCCTTCGTTAGAAAACCTTTAAGGGGTCGTTCGAAGGATGTACTAGGAAAAATAATATATGTATTATGTTTGGTATTTGTATTGGGTCGGATACATTTATATGAAATCAGGTCGGTTACAACCATGTGACATCGGTCGGGCATAACCTGAGGGAGTCGGAACGGAGGCAGTATGAGGTCGAACTTTCCAGGTCCGAGATTGAGAGGTCGGGTGTGACAGACGGAGTAACCGGGACAGAACAATCGATATAATTGACCGAGGAGTACTAAGAGATTGAGGACCGGCCTCGAACCGCATATCTCGTCACTCACCGGATATTTCGCCAACAGTTAATTGTTACAACCGTCATAGCCGTTATGCCGTGATTTGAGGGGATTCTATCCCGAATTTTAGGGGATTTATCTTGTAATTAGTTATTTACCTTATTTAGAACTCTAGTTTTAGCCTATAAGTGGCATACTTTTTACACCATTGAAGGACAGATTCTCTCATCTTGACATTTACTTTTCTAGTTGCCTGAGACTATTGACACCATTCATACGAAGATTCCACTATTTTCTTATTGTTCATTTCAGTATACGGTCTTTATTTCTTCTTACATTTCAATTGAGTTTACCATATTATTATTTAGTATCAAAATAGTTTACGGATCCTTAGCACTACGAACAAATTCAATTGTTATCCGGTTTTAAGGGTAAACAGTTTGGCGCCCTTAAAACCGGATAACAATGGAATTTGTTCGTAGTGCTAAGGATCCGTAAACTATTTTGATACTAAATAATAATATGGTAAACTCAATTGAAATGTAAGAAGAATAAAGACCGTGTACTGAAATGAACAATAAGAAAATAGTGGAATCTTCGTATGAATGGTGTCAATAGTCTCAGGCAACTAGAAAAGTAAATGTCAAGATGAGAGAATCTGTCCTTCAATGGTGTACAAAGTATGCCACTTATAGGCTAAAACTAGAGTTCTAAATAAGGTAAATAACTAATTACAAGATAAATCCCCTAAAATTCGGGATAGAATCCCCTCAAATCACGGCATAACGGCTATGACGGTTGTAACAATTAACTGTTGGCGAAATATCCGGTGAGTGGCGAGATATGCGGTTCGAGGCCGGTCCTCAATCTCTTAGTACTCCTCGGTCAATTATATCGATCGTTCTGTCCCGGTTACTCCATCTGTCACACCCGACCTCTCAACCTCGGACCGGGAAAGTTCGACCTCATACTGCCTCCGTTCCTACTCCCTCAGGTTATGCCCGACCGATGTCACATGGTTGTAACCGACCTAATTTCATATAAATGTATCCGACCCAATACAGATAGTCCCCTCGTTTATTAGAGAGTAAGGATAATGAACGATATGAACTTTTGTCCACCGACTCCTTGAAGCAAGTGACCGATGTACATATTAGTCACGACATGTGGGCAAAAATCTTCTTCTAACTTGTTCTCGACGGCAACCAGGGCGTGACGACAACTTTATGACGTACGCGGATGTCAGTATAAGCAATCATCACAGAACATCATACCTGTTGTAGTCTTTTCGTGCAGTCATTTAATGCGTACATTTAATGCTCTGATGCCTCGTGTTTGGTGCCGCCGCCTTTGACTAAGTATAAATACCTCCTTTCACCGTGCATTTAAAGCTTTACTTTTACTCTACCGTTTTTTACCATCTTTTTCCTTAACCCTTTCTTCCCAAAAACCCTTTGAGCTTTCTGCAATTTTTCTCAGTCTTTGCTTCTACTACGTCAATGGCGAAGACATCAAAATCAATTCCTACAAGGCAAAACTCTCTCGCTCAGTCTGTTGATGAGGCTGAGACGGTTTGTGTTGTAGAATCTTCGTCAGAGCCTCCATTGAAAGCTTTCGTCCCTACATCGTGTTACTTTGGTATGGATTTTAAGGTCGAGAAAACCTCGTCAGTGCCCGGTCGATGCGAACCGGTCTCGGACTATATCAGCTCTATCACCCCTAAGCATATCGAGAGGGTGAAGGCAGAATGCCATTGGGCTGATATAGAAGTGGTGATTCCTTCTCCGGATGAAGCCATCACCGCACATGTAGAGGGGTACCTCAGCGTGTATACCTGCCCCAAAGACTCTTTCCCACTGCCCAACATCGATCGAATGATCGATGCCATGGCCGGCCACGAGACGCTAAGTTTTCTCGACGCCTATTCTGGGTACAACCAGATTCGAATGGATAAGGACGATCAAGAAAAAACGTCCTTCATCACCAAATATGGCACTTATTGCTATAATGTAATGCCATTCGGGCTTAAGAACGCCGGAGCTACTTATCAGCGCCTGGTAAATAAAATGTTCGAAAGCCAACTAGGGAAAACCATGGAGGTCTATATTG
>MCJB01047997.1:1386-30905 GCA_002018475.1 Nicotiana obtusifolia | reverse complement strand
AGCCATATGCCTTGGTCCCGGAGACACAGAATACATCCTAAGAGAGGTGCATGAAGGATCATGCGGCAACCATTCGGGCTCAAAATCGTTAGATCGAAAAGTAATCCGGGCCGGCTACTACTGGGTCGACATGGAAAAAGACGCAAAAGAGTTCGTGCGCAAATGCAGCAAATGCCAAAGACACGCGCCGATCATCCATCAGCCATCCGAAACACTGCACTCAGTTCTGTCGCCGTGGCCGTTCATGAAATGGGGAATGGACATAGTAGGCCCGCTCCCTCGAGCTCCAGGTAAGGCTCAATTTATCCTTTTTGTAACTGACTATTTCTCTAAGTGGGTAGAAGCGCAGGCTTATGAGAAAGTTAGAGAGAAAGAAGTGATAGATTTCCCTTGGGATCATGTCATCTGCCGATTTGGGATGCCCTCCGAGATCGTATGCGACAACGGAAAATAGTTCGTCGGCAGCAAAATAACCAAGTTCTTCGAAGATAACAAAATCAAAAGGATATTGTCTACTCCTTACCATCCCAGCGGCAATGGTCAGGCGGAATCAACCAACAAAATCATACTTCAAAATCTGAAGAAAAGACTAGTCGCGCCAAAGGAAGATGGAGAGAAATGCTGCCCGAAATATTGTGGGCATACCGGACAACTGAAAGAACTAGTACCGGAGCCACGCCTTTCTCTTTAGTCTATGGAGCTGAAGCCTTGATTCCAGTCGAAGTAGGCGAACCAAGTGTCCGTTTTCAATATGCAAACGAGAATTCCAACCAAGAGGCTATGAACATTAGCTTAGAGCTCTTGGATGAGAGAAGGGAGGCTGCCTTAATACGAATGGCGGCCCAAAAGCAAAGGATCGAACGGTACTACAACCGGAGAACCCGACTTCGACACTTCAACACAGGGGACTTGGTACTCAGAAGGGTCACCCTCAATACTCGAGACCCTAGCGAGGGAAAACTGGGGCCGAACTGGGAAGGTCCTTACACTGTGCTGAAGGTGACCGGGAAAGGATCCTACAAGCTGGGAACCTTAGATGGTGAAGAGTTGCCAAGCAACTGGAACGTGAGCTATTTGAAGAAATACTACTGCTGAGGTAATCTTTCCTTTTTCTTGCTACCTTTACATTTCTTTAATACTAACTTATGCAGGACAAATCAACTTCGGGCAAAAGATCACCAAACAAGAAGGCTGAAAGCACGTGCTGCACTCTTTTTCCCTTCGACCGTTTTTGTCCCAATCAGGGTTTTTCGGCAAGGTTTTTAATGAGGCAGCATACATGTCGTGCTACTATGTCAATCTAAGAAACCTTCGTTTTGTCCAAAATCGATCTCGAGGGGCCGAGATAAAGATCGCTAGGAATTGATGTAAGGGTCAAACGGCCGAAGGAGCCATACCCTAGTAGAACGATCTAACTCGCCCCCGACCGACAAAGTGTACCATTGTTCGAATAATAGCAAAGACTGTTCGACGCCTACATTACGTTGTCAAACCTAAGGGTTTTTTTTCTTGATTATTATTTTGCAAACAATCGACGCACGTTAAAACCGAAGGAAGTAAGACCTGATAAGGCAAAATCCGGAATCGGTTAGACAGGCTAAGGCCCTCTCGAAGCTAACAAAGCTGAAACTAAGACCGATGTGGTCAATCAAATTACGGCTAACGCCGAACTAAATGAAATTAAGACCGATGTACTCGAATCAAGTTACAGCTAAGGCTGGACCACATGAAAATTCTTACTTGGTCACATCTAATTACGGCAAAGACCCGCCCATATGAAATTCATTACTTGTTCAAGTCAAGTTACGATTAAGGCCGAGTCGTATGAAAATAAGAATTCTTGATCGATCAAGCTGAATCGCGGCTATAGCCGAATCCGTTCGAAACTTAACATACGATCGAAGTTCGAATGAAGAATGAGACCTCGGGCTAAAATATGAGGCCGTTTATTTGATGAAGGTCAGAAATCCTACTAGGGCATGACCTCGACCACTACGAATTTAAAGGCAATCGATGACTCGAACAAGGCTAAGGCCAAATCGACTGTCGCTTTGAACAAAGCTGTAACTTAAACCATTTTTTATGTTTTGAGTTTATTTCAGGATCGAAGCCAAGTTAATGGTGGATCGATCATTTGCGATTTTATGCCAAGACAGCATATTATAGCAGATAACAGCCGAAAAATAAAAGTTGAATTATATATGCGATCGGTCATACGAGGAGGGGGAAATTACATGGTTCAAAAGAAACAAAGTTGAAATTAATTGACGTCATCTTCAGACTCATCCGGAAAGGCTTTTCTCCTCATTTCATCTTCAGCTTTGGCTGCCTCAGCTACGTCGGAAGATAAATCGAGACCACGAGCTTGAAGCTCCTCGAGGACAGCAAGGCGAGCTTGGCACTGAGCATATTCAATCTGTACCTTCGACTGCTCGAGAGCCGCCTCGGCATCGGCCTTGTACTGAGCTACCATGTCATCCGCCGTGGCCTTAGTGTCAGCAACCTTCGATTGTGCCTCCTGAAGCTGGGTGGATAGGACCGTCCGGTCAAGGCCAAGTGACTCAATTTCGAGGCGTTGAAGTTCGTTGTCTTTGAGCAAAGCCTCGATCCGCTCTTGAAGAGTCACTTTCTCTGCACTTAGATGCTCGACTTGGGTTTTCCACCGATGCAACTCAGCCTTAGACTCACTAAGCTCAGCCTGGAGTCGATCCGATCGTTTGTTCATTTGTCCAATCTGATCGACACAGGAGGCATACTCTTTCCTTAAGAAGTCTAATTCGGCCTGGAGGCCCGACATCCGGTCTTCAAGGTGGCGACGTCGATCCAGCTCCTATTCCATCCCTTCCTTGACACGGAGAAACATCCAATAGTATAGCACCGAAGACTGCAAACAAGCCAAGCCAGAAAATTGCTAGTCATGAAGTTAAAATATCAACGCGAGAGTAAAACAAGTATGAAGACATACTCTGTTTGCTGCCTGTTGGGCTTCGTTGAATAGACAAGCCCAATCCACAGCATTCATGGCGGCCCGGTCTTCCTCCGTTATTATATTGTGAAGGTAGCTCGCTATACCCACCGGGGGACCCAATGCCCGAGCATCTTCGGGAATGGTGAAAGTTATTATCCTTTTTCGCTCAGGGTCCGAGCTGGGAGCAGGAAATTTGTCAACTAGTTTAACGCCAGCCGACATCCTGCTCGATTCGGCTGGGGGACTCTTTCTTGGGATGTCAAGGCCGAAGGTATCGGATGATGGCACCCCGTCAAAATATCCCTCGAAGGTACCCGGCATGGCCGGTACTCCGCCCGGTGTCTGTACCCAAGCGTTGTGAGTTTCCTTCAGGGATGTCTCGGAGAAGGAGGGCGATTGAACCATTCCGGGAGCATCAGAGGGTTTCCGCATCGAGGTCGGCGTCTCAGCCCGGTCTCCGACCCTTGCCCCCGCGTCACCTTGGGAGGCATCAACCTCTTACATTACCGGCTCGGGGACTTTCCTAGCGGGCTTGCGACGCACAAGCTCAGAACTGTCCCCTTCCTCAGAATCATCACTCAAAGAGAAAGTGGGATCGGTGACAGCGACTTTTCGGGTTAACATCTTGAGCCTTCTTCCTTTTTTCTTTTCAGGCTCGGCCTGGTCGGGAGCCCTTAACCTCTTTTTCCCCTTTTCTTTCACCAGCGTGGGAAGGGGGCGAGGGGCTGCCCCACCGGTGGTTGCCGACCTCAGCTCGGCATCTTTTGAAAGACCTGCAAAATGTATTATCAGGTTTAGATGTTGATGAACATTTATTTTGGAAGTTTAAACCAAATGAACCTACCGTGATTCTTGGCCTCCCAAAGTCCTTTTGAGATTTCTTTCCAGGCTCGTTCGGAATAAGATCGTTGGGCCACAATCTTTCTAACCCAATCCTTCAAATCCTGAATTGCGGCCGGGTTTTGAGAAACGGCTGCACATTAAAGGCATCGGTTACAGATTATATAACAATATCGAAAGGGAGATATACAAAGGAACACTTACGCTTCAAATTCCATTTCTCAGGAAATGGCATGCAGTCAGCAGGAATCAGATCAGAAGTCTTAGCTCGGACGAATCTGCTCATCCATCCTCGATCCCTATCCTCATCGATGCTTGAAAAGGGAGCCTTGGTGGCACGACGGGCCAGTTTAATCAAGCCCCTTCGAAACATTCGGGGGGCGTACAGTCGAAGAACATGGTCGAGGGTGAAAGGATGTCCACCCTCAACCTTGCTTACAAAGAAACGGAGGAGATAAAATATGCGCCACATAGAAGGACGGATCTGACCTAAGGTAACGTTGTACCTCCTGCAAAATTCTACGATAAGGGGGTCTATAAGCCCTAATGTAAATGGGTAGGTATACACGCTGAGGTACCCCTCTACATGTGTGGTGATGGCTTCATCCGGAGAAGGAATCACCACTTCTATATCAGCCCAATGGCATTCTGCCTTCACCCTCTCGATATGCTTAGGGGTGATAGAGCTGATATAGTCCGAGACCGGTTCGCATCGACCGGACACTGATGAGGTTTTCTTGACCTTAAAATCCGTACCAAAGTAACACGATGTAGGGACGAAAGCTTTCAATGGAGGCTCTGACGAAGATTCTACAACACGAACCGTCTCAGCCTCATCAACAGACTAAGCGGGAGAGTTCTGCCTTGTAGGAATTGATTTTGATGTCTTCGCCATTGACGTAGTAGAAGCAAAGACTGAGAAAAATTGCAGAAAGCTCAAAGGGTTTTTGGGAAGAAAGGGTTAAGGAAGAAGATGGTAAAAAATGGTAGAGTAAAAGTAAAGCTTTAAATGCACGGTGAAAGGAGGTATTTATACTTAGTCAAAGGCGGCGGCACCAAACACGAGGCATCAGAGCATTAAATGTACGCATCAAATGACTGCACGAAAAGACTGCAGCAGGTACGATGTTCTGTGATGATTGCTTATACTGACATCCGCGTACGTCATAAAGTTGTCGTCATGCCCTGGTTGCCGTCGAGAACAAGTTAGAAGAAGATTTTTGCCCACATGTCGTGACTAATATGTACATCGGTCACTTGCTTCAAGGAGTCGGTGGACAAAAGTTCATATCGTTCATTATCCTTACTTTCTAATAAACGAGGGGACTATCTGTATTGGGTCGGATACATTTATATGAAATCAGGTCGGTTACAACCATGTGACATCGGTCGGGCATAACCTGAGGGAGTCGGAACGGAGGCAGTATGAGGTCGAACTTTCCCGGTCCGAGATTGAGAGGTCGGGTGTGACAGACGGAGTAACCGGGACAGAACGATCGATATAATTGACCGAGGAGTACTAAGAGATTGAGGACCGGCCTCGAACCGCATATCTCGCCACTCACCGGATATTTCGCCAACAGTTAATTGTTACAACCGTCATAGCCGTTATGTCGTGATTTGAGGGGATTCTATCCCGAATTTTAGGGGATTTATCTTGTAATTAGTTATTTACCTTATTTAGAACTCTAGTTTTAGCCTATAAGTGGCATACTTTGTACACCATTGAAGGAGAGATTCTCTCATCTTGACATTTACTTTTCTAGTTGCCTGAGACTATTGACACCATTCATACGAAGATTTCACTATTTTCTTATTGTTCATTTCAGTACACGGTCTTTATTTCTTCTTACATTTCAATTGAGTTTACCATATTATTATTTAGTATCAAAATAGTTTACGGATCCTTAGCACTACGAACAAATTCAATTGTTATCCGGTTTTAAGGGTAAACAGTATTATTAATTCTTTATTTGGTAGTGTTTTCAGCCTATGTATAACAAACAATTATTAGTTTATTCACTACTATTTTTATACATAGCAAATCACGGCATTAGCAGCACCATAATTTTTTATACATGGATAAGCATATATAAGACAGAGCTCCTTTTTAAAAAATCTTTTCTAAATCCTTTCTAAAAGTAAATAATGTGGTGACATTTTTATAAATAAATAATTTATAAAAAATTATAAAATATGTGTTATTTTTAATACCTCAAACTAAAAAGTCGATAAGAAATAATTACAGTATAATCAATCTCAACATTACTAATCCCATTTTTATTAATAAACCTTATTCAGTACTATTCTTATACGCCCTACCAAATTACCCAGTGTTTAAATATTATGACTCTATTACCAGCTTACGTTACGATGTATTTATCGAAAGTTCCTTGTTTTTGCATAATAACTCATCTAACTCGGAATATCAGAAGTAATTTAATCTCTTATTTGATTTCATTATTGTTATGTCATTGCTTGCATTTATTTATCTTTAGTTCAGATGAGATATAGGTGATCATATGCGTTTTGCGACAAGTAGTCAACCTCCCAAAGTGTGAAAGTCATGGTTGCCAAATCTAGTTGTCCCACACTTGCAGGTACTTGTTGTTTTTAGATTATGTGTTTGGGAAGTGGCCAATCTCCTCGAGTGTAAAAGCTGCCAGGGACAGGGAATTGGACCAGTCATCCCGCACTCATAAGTGTCATTGTTTGTTAAATATTACTTTTATAATATAGAATCTTAGCCATGTTGACTTTCTATATTTAACTCAGAATTTATGACTTGTTTCATCTTTCAGATTTATTTGCTAAATTAATAAATTAATTACATTATGATTATTGTTTTTAATATAATTATTTAATCCGGAAAGATCTTGTTCCTCCGCTTATGGGTAATAAACAAGACTTAATAGGTACTCCTGGAGACACTTAGCACGTTTTGATCTGCCATGTGGCGTGACACACATTGAGTGTGCAGGTGACGAAAATCCGTGACTAGAGGTAGGCCCCTGAGACTCTAAATACAGGCTCTATTGATTTTCTCCCAACAGTAGTGGTCCTTCTCAGACTCTCATATTTTTCAAAAATTATTAATTATTTAACTGCTAATGCCTCATAGACTTATGCACCAAACTTGCAGTTAGAGGCTCATGAATTGAGTTTTGATGATCAAAAACATGTTATTTGTTGAGTTTCAGACCTTGGGTCTACTGGTGATTCTTGTACAACTCAGAGTCCTGGCGAGAATGGAATTCACTTTCGCGTCCGACAAGGATGTATTTTTACTTTACTGACCTGACAGCCACGTGATATTATCATAAAATCTTGGTATATCTTTATGGCTTAAGTTTAGGCCAGATTTAGAGAAGTATTTATGGAAGTAAATTTTACTTCTTTAGTAGATTGAAGGAAAATCTTTTTAGTTCCTTTATTTGCTTGTACGAGATTTGGTTCAACTTGGTTAACACTCCTCGATCCATGGCCATCTACTATGTACTTATATATCCAATACGAGTTTGTTTTTGTACAAGCTGCACACCTACACACAAATATGAGAGCTCCTTCTTGTGAGTAGCAACTTTAATTTTGTCTTGATTTTGTGATAGGTGTTTTGAGTTTTTAATCTTATTTTGCTTGTATTAGAAGAAATTTATAAAAACTCTTGAGTGATAATCTTTTATTCTAGACTAAAAAATTATTTTGGAATGAGTAGTTACAATCAGTTCGATTGTAGGCTGCTGAGTGACTAGATTAAGTAGGCGTTTGGACATAAAAATTATAATTTTTGAAAAAAAGTAGTATTCGGAGTTAAGTTAAAAATAATATTTGAAATTTGAAATTATGTTTGGACATGCATTTCACTTGAAAAAATATTGCAGTTTTGTGAGTGAGGAAAAAGTTTTTCTGAAAATTTTAAAGAAGTGATTTTGAAAAACTCATTTTCGAAAATTTTTCAAAAGCTTGTAAAATTTCATAGACAAACACATTTTTGAAAAAAATTTATGTACAAACGGGGCCTTAGTCTCTTAGGTTATAAAAGAGTTTTGTAACCTGAAATTGCTTGTTTGTATTAATAAAGTTTGCAAGAAAAAATTTCAGAGTTTGATCATGATTTTTACTCCTTTGAACAATAATTTTTCAAGTAAAATTCATGTCTTCTTTATTTTTAATATTTATTAGTTACAGGAATTGCAAGACCCAATTTAAGAATCAAGTTCTGAGTAAAACATAAAATTGTGATGGAAATTTTTAACTGGTCGATATACTATTCATCCCTTCTCTAGTGTATAAGTAATGCATAATTCTAACATATATAAAATTTATATTAAAATTTAACTTTTACACAATTATTATTTTAAAATTGATTTATAAATTTTTTGAGTATGATATTCAATTTAGATTTTCGACTAGTTAACACATGACTCACTTGACGGGTTAGATAGGTCGAGTGCCATCACTGTCCTACCCCAGTTTCGGGGTGTGACATACTTAGGTAGGATTAATTGTTTACGCGATTAGTTGAATTTGCATCACACTTACCAGGTGAGTCACAATTCATAAAAAGAAATGTTGACATGGAAATGATATGTCATTTATTGCGTCGGAAAATTGACTTTTCGCTGATGTAATTTTACTCATTCAATTAGCAACTTAATTAAAACAAATATAGTTCTATGCTTCACTATACAATAGCTAAAGTTTAGTTACAAATCGACATTGTGTGAAATTAACCTCAAATATTGTTGTCAATTTCTTCGTTGCAATATTTTCAGTAGTGTTTCGACGAAACAGTCACATAGTAATTCCCGAGTTAATATTCTTACTGCTCCGCGGTGGAACCTTTTCCTAAAATCACTTTCAGTAGTATTTCATATCTAATTTTGAAGATTACCCATGAAAAATTCAGTAGTCGCCTGAATAATATTTGGTTGAAATTAAAAAGAAATATTTAAAGTTGAATATTAAAAATAGTTCTCTTGAAAAAACAGTTGTGGAGAAAAAATGTGAGGTAAATCATCATTTCAATATTTTTCCACCATTATAAATACTAAGTTTGACATTTATAAATGTTAACAGTCATATCAGTATTTATAAATACAAAAATTCGGTGTTTGAAATACTAAAATTATATTTAATGTCCAAACAAGAAGCCATTTTCCAAGAAGGCAACCTAAATTTGGAAGTAATTAACCAAGTGAAAAGAAGGGAAGCGTGTCGGTGGTGGGAATATGGAGTTGTCATGCAGCTTCGGCAGAATCATGAGACATTTTACCGACCACTTTCGTTGACCTTACAATCTTGGGTAGGACAGCACTGTCGGCAATCTCTGTTTCAGTTTTACAGTGTGTTAAGAAAATTTATTCTCATTCTATGTTTACTCACACTAATTAATTAATTTAATGTGAGAAGAAATATTAATTGATTGTAAAGAAATATACAAGTTTATGTAAAAACATACGTTATGCATTTACTCTGATACGTCGAGATTCAGATTGATTATTTACTCTGCAGAAAGTTCGATAGAGATCTTTGCACGGATTGTAAGGTCATCCCGAGTGAGAACCTCTCGACCCTTCATAGGCACCTAGTCATGGACCTTATGATCACAAGGAAGAGGAGGAAGAGGGTGGTGTATAGCCAACATATGATCAAGTGGGGAGCCTTGACGGAAACTAAAGCGCAGGAGTTGGGGGTCAAGCTGGTGACAATGGGGGCTTGGAGGAGTAGTGGGGACGCAAGCGCTATGTAGGCCACGACTGCGCAATGCATTAGGGAAGCCACGGGAGAAGTATTATGGGTCTCAAAGGGTTACTCTGGTGCTCACAAGGGAAACTGGTGGTGGAATTGAGAGGTGCAAGGAAAAGTGGAAACTAAGAAAGCAGCGTATCTGAAGCTAGTGGAAAGTATAGACGAAGAGGAGAAGAGGGCGAATAGGGAGCATTATAAGTTGGCTAAGAAAGAGGCAAAGCTAGCAGTTACAGCGGCCTAGACTGCAGCTTTTAGTCGTTTGTATGAGGAACTCGAGGGCCAAGATGGGGATAAGAGGTTGTTCAGGTTAGCCAAGGCGCGAGAAAGGAAGGCGCGGGACTTGGACCAAGTGAAGTGCATCAAGGACGAAGAAGGTAGAGTTTTATTAGATGAGGGGCTTATCCGTCGGAGATGGCAAACCTACTTCCATAGTCTCTTGAACAAGGAGGGGGACAAGAGTATTGTACTGGGTGATTTCGAACTCTCTGGGAGTCGTTGTGACTTTAGGTATTGTAGGCGGATTAGAGTTGATGAAGTTGAGGGGGCTATGCGTAAGATGAGAAGGGGCAAACCCACGGGGTCGGATGAAATCCCGGTGGAGTTTTGGAAGACAGCTGGCAAAGCGGGCTTGGAGTGGCTCACTAGGTTATTCAATATCATTTTTAGAATGAAGAAGATGCCCGACGAGTGGAGGTAGAGCACGATGGTTCCTGTATACAAGAACAAGGGTGATATCCAAAATTGCAATAAGCATCGGGGTATCAAGCTGCTTAGCCATACTATGAAAGTCTGGAAGAGAGTGGTAGAACTAAGGGTGAGGAGGAATGTATCTATTTCCGAGAACCAGTTTGGGTTTATGTTAGGGTGTTCGACTACAGAAGCCATTCACCTTGTTAGGAGATTGATGGAGTAGTATAGGGAGCAAAAGGACTTGTATATGGTATTCATCGACTTAGAAAGGCGTACGATAAAGTTCCGAGGGAGGTCTTCTGGAGATGTTTGGAGGCTAGAGGTGTACCTGTTGCCTAAGTTAGGTTGATTAAGGACATGTATGATGGAGTAAAGATCCGAGTGAGGATAGTGGGTGGGGACTCGGACCATTTTCCAGTTATGATGGGGTTGCATCAGGGGTCGGCACTCAGCCCTTTTTTGTTTGCTCTGGTGATGGACGTACTGACGTGCCACATACAGAGGGAGGTGACGTGGTGCATGCTATTTGTAGATGATATTTTATTGATTGACGAGACGTGAGACAGTGTGAACGCGCATTTAGATGTATGGAGGCAGACCCTGGAATCTAAAGATTTCAAGTTGAGCAGGACCAAGACAGAATACTTGGAGTGTAAGTTCAGTGGCGAGACTTAGGGGGGAAGGGGAGGTAAGGCTGGACTCGCAGGTCATCCCTAGGAGAGGGAGTTTTAAGTACCTTGGGTCTATTATTCAGGGGGATGGGGAAATTGATGAAGATGTCACACATCGTATTGGGGCAAGATGGATGAAATTGAGACTCGCTTTCGGTGTTTTGTGTGACAAGAAGGTGTCACCAAAAATTAAAAGTAAGTTCTACAAAGTGGTGGTCAGACCAACGATGTTGTATGGGGCTGAGTGTTGGCCAGTCAAGATCGCCAAGACATTGGAGGGCCTACGGAGAGGTAGAGGTAAGCCAAAGAAGAGGTGGGGAGAGGTGATTAGCCAAGACATGGCGCAGCTTCAGCTGACCGACGACACGACCCTTGATAGGAAGGTATGGAGGTCGAAGATTAAGGTAGTAGAGTAGGTAGCCTAGAGTGTTTATAACAGTAGTATTGGCACGCAGTCTCGCTTTCTGTTGGTAGTAACGCTGTTTACTTTCATTGTTGATCACCTTACTGTCTTGTTGTTTTTATTCTGGTTTTATATGGCTTTTTGGTACTGTCCCTTCTTGTCTATATTTTCATTAATGTGGTACTTATGCTTTCCTGAGCCGAGGGTCTATTGGAAACAACTTCTCTATCCTCACAAGGAAGGGGTAAGGTCCGCATACACACTACCTCCCCAAGTGTGAAATAGTACTGGATATGTTATTATTATTGTTGTATATGTTATGCATTTATTTATTCTATTTAAACAATGTGTGCCATTTCAATTTTCACCCCCCAATTTCTCAGTGTCAAAGAAAGGAATATAAATTTGGAGAGGGAAACACTCTTGTAAATTTGTGTTTGTTTACGTAACCATTAATATTCGTAGTGTGATGACCCACCGTATCATCATGCCACATAAGTGTAATTTGGCATATATTAAAACCATGTGGAAGCCTACATAGGAGGAAGGCTAGCATTTGTGAGAAGATTCTAGAAAAGTATGGACATTTCTTTTGGAAGGCACTAGATCTCTATGGATTTGCTAGAAAAGTCCTTGAAATATTCTAGGCTTGTAGAGAATTCTAGAGAAAGCCCTTATCTTGTAAATATTAAAGACTTGTGTATCAATTAATATTTACACACTAGCCCCTAGGAGACTAGTATATAAAGGGGGCCATTCATTTGTAATTCACCAAGCAAACAGTTTAAGTTCTCTCTAATACAAAGCTTCCTTTACCAATTATCTTGTGTTCTTTCTACCATTCTCTTAACGATCTTGAGTGTAAAGGCTGACTTGGCATAGCAAGAACGTGAGCAAGTTGTGCAAGATTGTGAGCGAGCTGTCAAGTGCCGCACGTGTATTTAGTTAACGACTAAGGACGTGACAACGTGGTATTAGAGCAAAGGTTGCAACTAAGGGAATGGAGAACAACGGAGAAATTAACACTGCCAACACCCAAGTCAACATCATCCAGGATGCTGCTGGCAAGAGCGGCCGTAACAAAAAGAGAAATGCCACCAACAAGAGCCAGGAGGTGCCATACGAGGTTGTGTCAAACTAAGGGCTTACATCCCAAGAACCATCTGCCACTGAAGCGAGCAAGGATGAAGTGGAGGTCCTGCCCGAGGACGTCTCGCTCGGTAAAGAGTGGGTGATGAATATGAACGCGGGGATGGACGTCGTGGAGATCTTTGGCCAACGCTTTGGGAAGGTGGAAGGCACCCTTAGCGTTCTTGAGGGGCTCTTGAAGAGATTGAGAGTATCCGAAATGACTTGGAGGGATGTACATAGACTGAGATGGAACTAAGGCAAACCATCACTGCCTTAGAGTGCAGACTCATGGAGGCTTTGAGTACTTTCGATGCTATGAAGGCAAAGATAGTCACTCGAGGAGAATGTCAATGCTGGCGTGACCGAGGCAACCAGCAATGTGGTGGTCTCGAGAGAGGCCAAGATCGAGGCTCCTAAACCCCGGTGTTTAAAGGTGTTCGTGATGGACAAGAAGTGGAAAACTTCCTTTGGCACTTGGAGAACTACTTCAAGTACGGCAAAGTGAGGGACGACGAGGCCATGATCATCACTGCAGTGTCATACCTCTCAGAGACTGCCATGCTATGGTGGAGAAGGAAGATGGCCAATGTGGATAAAGGTCTATGTACTATTAGCACGTGGGATCAGTTCAAAGCCGAGTTTAAGCGACAGTTCTTTCCAAACAATGTCTTGTACGAGGCAAGGCGCAAGCTTAGGGAGTTGAAGCAAACAGGGAGCATACGTGTCTATGTCAAGGAGTTCACTAACCTTATGTTTCAAGTCCCCAACCTGACCAATGATGACTTGCTATTCCACTTCATGGACGGGTTACAAAATTGGGCTAAGCAGGAGTTGCAACGCCGAAAAGTCGCAGATATAGACCAAGCCATAGTGGAGTCTATCATTGATAGATTTCAGGCATGATAAGCATGACAAAGGCAAAGGCAAAGAATCAAAGGTTAACATTGTCAAAGGTGGGGGAGACTGTGGCAAAGGAAAGGAGGTACAACAACAATACTACAAGACTCAAGATTCCAAAAAGTCGAGTGGTTATCAGGGCTACGCCTAGAAGAAGGCGCAGGCCGAGAAGAAGGGATGTTACATATGCAGAGGGCCGCACAGCTTCACGAATTGTCCCGACCTAAAGAGCCTCAGCGCCATGGTCCATGAATAGAAAGAGCAGCTGCAAGGAGAGAGTTCGAGAACCGCACGGTTAGGTATGATCGGATTATGTGGTGCTGTCACACCTACCGAGAATGGCAACCGGTACGTGGATCTCACCATCAATAACAAGTCCGCTCGTGCAATGGTGGTTACTGGAGCAACTCATAATTTCATGACTGAGGTAGCCGCAAAGAGACTAGGATTGAAGCTTGCTCCAACCAACTCTCGCGTCAAAACCGTGAATGTCGAGATACAAAATGCTAGTAGGGTAGCAAATGGAAATGGTGTCAAATTGGGAACTTGGAAAGGTATGACAAACTTTACCGTAACCGCTATGGATATCTTTGACATCATATTGGGGAAAGAGTTCTTTAGACATTGTCATGCTTTGATCGACCCCTACCTCCAACCTCTCTTGGTTATGGAGCGAGAAGGAGCTTGCATGGTACCTACAGTGACTATGCCACACGGACAGAGCCAAGCACGACTCTCAGCTATGCAGGTTATCAAGGGGATCAAGAAGGGGGAGCCGACGTTCGTGGCAACCATCGCAAGTCTGGAGGAAAATAAGAGTTTTCAAGTGACACTACCAAGTACTTTATCAAGGTGGATCTTTGCAAGGGCTACTACCAGGTTCGCATTGCAGAAGGGGATGAGCCGAAGACAGCATGTGTGACGAGATATGGAGCCTTTGAGTGGTTGGTGATGCCCTTCGCTTAACCAATGCATCGGCCACATTTTGCACCCTTATGAACAAGATTTTTCATCCCTACCTTGATCAACTCGTGGTAGTCTACCTAGATGACATAGTCATCTACAGCAACACCTTGGAGGAGCAGATGGAGCAGTTAAGGAAGGTTTTTCAAGTTTTGCGGGAGAACGAGGTTGCACAATCAAAGGTGCACTTCTTAGGCTATGTTTTTAGAAATGGCGAGCTACGCATGGACGAGGCTAAGGTACATGCTATCAAGGAGTGGGAGGCACCTATAAAGGTAACTGAGTTGAGATCCTTCCTTGGCCATGTTAACTACTATCGTCGGTTCATCAGTGGCTACTCAGCAAAGGCCGCACCATTGACTTAGTTACTAAAGAAGAACAAGCCATGGGTTTGGACGGAGCATTGTCAAAGGGAGTTTGAAGACCTCAAGACACCTGTAACAGGAGCTAGTCTTGGCATTACCTGACTTTGCCAAGACATTTGAGGTGCATACAGATGCCTCAGATTTTGCCATTGGGGGTGTCTTGATGTAGGATAAGCATCCTATAGCATTTGAGAGCTTCAAGTTAAATGAGACGGAGCAGTGTTACACGGTGCAAGAGAAGGAGATGACTGCCATTATGCATTGCCTTCGTACATGGCGACATTATTTGTTGGGGTCCAGGTTCATGGTCAAGACCGACAATGTAGCTACTAGCTTCTTTCAGACACAGAAGAAGCTCACACCAAAACAGGCTAGGTGGCATGATTTGTTGGCCAAATTTGTTTATATGCTGGAGTATAAGCCGGGCAAAGGTAACGTTGTAGCCGATGCCTTGAGCCGGAAAGCCGAGCTTGCTGCAATCACTTCAACAAGAGGGGACATTCGTGAGGCTTTAAAAGAAGGCATGAAGCATGATCCAACAGCCAAACAACTTATCGAGTTAGCCAACCAGGGAAATACGAGACGTTTTTGGGTCGAAGACAGCCTACTGCTTACCACAGGCCGGTGGGTCTATGTACCTAAGTTTGGAGACATCAGACGGAGGATCATAAGGGAGAGTCATGACACAATGTAGGCTGGTCATCCAGGCCAACATCGCACTAGGGCCTTGGTTGAGTCAGTCTACTATTGTCATGCATGCGAGATGACATAGAGTGTTATGTGCAGACTTGCCTTGTCTGTCAGCAGGACAATATTGAGCAACAAAAATCTGGAGGACTTTTGGATCCACTACTAGTTGCAGAACGTCCGTGGGAGAGCGTGACTATGAATTTTATCACTTGCCTACCGAAGTCCGACGGTTATGGTACTATTATGGTGGTGGTGGATAGATTTTCCAAATATGCCACCTTCATGCCTACCTCACCAGGTTGCACTGTCAAGGAATCCGCCAAACTATTCTTTAAGAACATGGTGAAGTATTGGGGCTGCCAAGGCATATTATCAGTGATCGAGACCCTCGTTTTACTGGAAACTTTTGGAGAGAGTTATTCAGCATACTTGGCACGGAACTGCACTTCTCCACTAGTTTCCACCCACAGACGGATGGACAAATGGAACAAGTCAATGCTTTACTAGAATGCAACTTGAGGCATTATGTAAGCACGCATCAGAAAGATTGGGCAAGGATCCTAGACATCGCCCAATTCTCTTATAACTTGCACCGGAGTGAGTCCAGGGGGCTGACACCATTTGAGCTAGCCACAGGCCAACAACCACAAACTCCACATTCATTACCACAACGTTCGAGGGAAAGATTTTGGGGGCTTATCATATGGCCAAAGGATGGGAGGAGCAGATTGAAACTGCTAGTCCTACTTGGATAGGCCAGCTAAGAAGATGAAGAAGTTTGCAGACCGTAAGCAGCGTCCCACGGACTAAGAGTTGGGGACATGATCATGTTGAAGTTTTGACCCAAGACAGTTCAAGGCACTACGGGGCATGCATCAGAATCTGATTCGCAAGTATGAGGGGCCATATAAGATCATGGCCAAGTTAGGCAAGATCTCATACAAGCTTGATATGCCATCGTATTTTAAGATCTACCCTGTCTTCCATGCCAGCAAGCTTAAGCCATATCATGAAGATAAGGATGAGCCGAGTAGGAGCCAATCAAGTCGAGCGCCTATGACTATCACCTCCTCGCATGATAAGGAGATTGAGGCTATCATGAATTACCAAGCCAGGCAAAAACAAGGGCAAAAAGCCACCGCTATGTTCCTCGTCCATAGGAAGGGGCAATCACCGGAGAAGGCCACATAGGAACAATATGAAGACTTATGGCAATTCAAAGATAAGATCCGAGAGTTTATCCAGCAGCATTGCGCCGCGGTCGTCGCAACATTAGGTGAGGGAGAGTGTGACCCGCCATGTCATCATGCTATATAGGTGACATTTGGCATATATTAAAGCCATGTGGAAGCTAACATAGGAGGAAGACTAGCATTTGTGAGAAGATTCTACAAAAGTATGGACATTTTCTTTGGAAGACTCTAGATCCCTATGGATTTGCTAGAAATGTCCTTGGAATCTTCTAGGCTTGTAGAGAATTCTAGAGAAAGCCCTTATCTTGTAAATATTAAAGACTTGTGTAATAATAATATTTATACACTAGACCCTAGGAGATTAGTATATAAAGAGGGCCATTCATTTGTAATTCACCAAGCAAACAATTCAAGTTCTCTCTAATACAAAGCTTCCTTTAACAATTCTCTTGTCTTCTTTCAACCATTTTCTTAACGATCTTGAGTGTAGTAAAGCTGACTTGGCATAGCAAGAACGTGAGCAAGTTGTGCAAGATCGTGAGTGAGTTGTCAAGTGCCGCACGTGTACTTAGTTAACGACTAAGGACGTGGCTATAGTCTCTTAAAAATGTTTTCGAGATGTCTCTTTTAAAATAAAAAACAAAAAAACAAAAAAAAAAAAACACTTTGAATTCAAAATAGGAATTCAATATAGGAAGCAATAATTGTCTAAACATTTTCATTTTCCTAAAAGCTTTTGCAAAAGATCAATCAAATAGATGAGCATGTTAAGTACCGTAAATCCAGTAAGTGAACCAAGGTTGTTATAGTAAAACTAAGGAGATTTATATGATAATTGTAAAATATTATTTACATTAGCGATTGTAAATTACTTATAGCTTGTTTGGTTAAATTTTTAAAATTAGCTTATTTTAAAAAATAATTTTTCAAAGGAGTTTTTCAAAAAAGTATTTTAGGTAAGAAGCAGTTTATGTGTAGTTAATCAATTTGACACGTACTTTTGAACAACAATTAGTATTTGGCCCACCTTTTATAAAGTACTTCTGATATCATGTTTGGCCAAGTTCTTTTTGGTTCTAAAATACTTTTTTTGTCAAAAGTAATTTTTCTTAAACTTAGAGTGTTTGACCAAACTTTTAGAAGGGAAGAAGCAATTTATGCGAAGCAGAAAAAATAGCTTCTCTCCAAAAGTATTTTTCTAAAAAGTACTTTTGAAAAAAATACACTTAACAGCATTTTTTAAAATTTTGATCAAACACTAATTACTTTTCAAAAGTGCTTTTTAAATTAGTTAGTCAAATACAAACAACTACTCACTAAAAGTACATTTTTAAAAAGCACTTTTTGAGAAAAATACTTTTCAAAATAAGTTGATTTTAAAAGTTTGACTAAATAATCTACACGTGTATTTTTTCATAAGCGCTTTTCAAAAAAAAAAAAAGTATTTTTCAAACAAACTACGATTTTTAACTTTTCAAAAATAACTTTTACTTCTACTCTAAAATACTTTTTCTTTTTGTAAAAGCTATCAAAAAATCTTTACTTTGAAGAAAAGGCATTTTTGGGAAAGAGAAAATATTTTTGACCTTGAAAAAGCTTAGCCAAACAAGCAATTAAACTCAAATGAGGTATATCATATGCTTGCCACGTATGGTAGCCCCCATATAAATACCACTCCTTTATGTTAAATTTTAAGTACTTCAAACACTTAATTGATGTTGGTTGATCCCTTGAGGTTCCTTTACTAGTGCATCAACTCGTACTTCGGCTGTCACTTTGACCTTCCCTTGTTATGGGTCAATTGAACCCTACACATACTTCAATCCACCTCGCTCTTTAATTCCTAAAAGAGTATATGTATATTTCCAATTATATTCAATTCTATGAGGTGTTGAACTTCCAATAAAATCTTGCCAAATACTTTTGGTACGCTAGAATCCGACAAGTATATGGTGCGAGCCCTAATGCATATGTCCAGATATCAATTCTATTTTACAACAAACTCTCTGAACACAACATTTAAGCCTGTCGAAAAATTTTTGGAAAAGTTTTTGAATTTTCTTTGTTTATTAAGAAAAAAGTTTGCTAGATGAAATGGGATAGATGCTAGACGTTGTCTTTTTCTTTTTTCAAAACGTTTCTAAAAAGGTGGTCTAGGGAAATTTAAACTTAATTTCTTTAAGAAAAATGCACCTAGTTAAACATATTCAAAAAGATGTTAATTTTTATATATTGGCTATATAAAAGAAGTTTTAAAATATTAGGCCACTTGAAAAATAACAATATGTAGTTGCTCATAATACGTGCAATTAATAACCCAAAAATCAAGGCAAACAACGGACTACAACATATTGAATTACACTAATAGTGATAAAATTATTTACACAATCAATATTATAAGTTAAATCCATTCAAAAGAGTAAATTTTGCATGGACAACACCACCTAGTTGGTTGTTGAGGAAAACAAAGTGGCGATTGTGTTTAAGAACAGTCAACAGTATTATGATTAAACAGCGCTTCATTTCTAGAAGAGCTGGAAGTTTGGTTATCACATGTGAAAACTTGACATTGGGTTTAGATCTTAGAAACCACTCCTCGACTATCACCGGAATCATATCAAGGTGGAGAACTAATAACCTGTTTGGCCAAATTTCTAAAATCAGTTTATTTTGAAAAATAATTATTTTAAGATTATTATTTTTAAAAATATTTTTATTGAAAAATAATTTATATTGGGCTAATTAATTTGAAATGTACTTTTGAGCAGTTTATTTTGGCCAAATTTTTAAAATCAATTTATTTTGAAAAATAATTTTTTTTAAGATTATTATTTTTAGAAATATTTTTAGTGAAAAACAGTTTAAATTGGGCTAATTAATTTGAAATGTACTTTTGAGCATCAATTAGTGTTTGGTCAAACTTTTAAGAAGTGCTTCTAATAGTATTTTTTCAAAAGTATTTTTTGAAAAAGTGCTTCTGGCGAGAAAATACTTTTTTCTGCTACTCTAAAACTGCTTCTGCTTCTACTCTAAAACACTTATTTTTTCTTCTAAAAATTTCGCTAAATACTTTAACGTTGGAGAAAAAGAACTTTTTTTGAAGAAAAAAAAAAGTGTTTTGACCTCAAAGAAGCTTGCCAAACAGGCTATAAGGCACCTAATATTATTTCCTGAATAAAATTTCGTTCTGGTTACAAAATTTCTCCTTGTTCAAAAAACTCTTTTTCGTCCTCACTTATAAGCTTATATTGTCATAAACTTTTATTCCCGATTTTTTAGAACTTGAATATTCTTGTTTCTTGTTAGCATGTGTTTGATTAGAAAAGTTTACCTCTATATATCTATATTATTATAAAAGCATGAATATAATGTTGATCGATCAAAATATTTTTAAAAAATTAAATTTTCCCTCTCGTCCTTCTTCACCATCCTCCTCCTTCTAGGTAATGTATTTTCGCTCTCCCTCTCTCTCTTGTTCCCTCCTTCCTTCTCCCTCTCCCTCCTCCTCCCTTTTCCCCTTAATTTTTTAACTTTTTTTTTCGTTTTTCAGCAGTGGTTCCGCGGCGGCAGAGGCATCTTTTTTTTACGGTATTTTTTTCCGGCGAGGTAAGTACTTCTTTGACATATATCTTATTTCATTGTTAAATTTGTAGTAATTTTAGTTGTTGTAGGCTTATTAGATTTTCTATATATGAAGATCCTAGCTAGTTGAATTAGGTATGGTTGAAATTTTAGGGATTTTAGTTTTTGTAGGTTTATTTGATTTAGGTATGGTTGAATTGGCATTATGCAAAATTTAATTGTATATTTCTCTTTGTATGCTATAAGTTTTTAGGTTTCCCTATAAGAAAAACATAACACCATTGCCTTGAATTTATCTATGGAATGATATATTAACTTTATAGTTTATTGATTTTAATTGTATTAACTAGTTAAAGTTTAAAGCTTTGGTGTAAAGCTTGTTGTACTAGGTTCATTGTTGCTTGTTAGTTTTACTATTAGAATGATATTAAATTTAAATTTTAATGTTAATTTGTAACTTTGAGAAATCATTAGTTTGGATTATGTGAACATTTAAGAAGCTATTCAAATTTAATTATTATAGTTAAAGACTTATAGAATTTAGAATAGGGATTAACGTGAGATTTCGAGTGTTAAAAAATATTAATTTAAAAAATAAAATATATCTATTAAAGTATTTTTACACAATGATACGTATATATCTAAAAGAAACTTTGAAAGGGTATAACTTTGTAATCAGTTAAAATAAATCAAATTGTTTTAAATATCTCATTTCTAGATTTCTATTTGTGTAGATGGAATTTGTTCATCGTAGATGGATGTATAATTGAAATCATCCTAATCGGACGGGGTTGAGGGAAGAATTTATTGAAGGGGTTGCTGAATTTATTGCTAAGGCTCAAACACTTGATGATTTTCTTACTGAAGGAATGATTAGATGCCCTTGTGTGAAATGTAAGTGTGTTAAGTTATTGAAAACAAATGAAGTTAAAGTTCATCTCTACAAGAAAGGTTTTATAGAAAATTATTATATCTAGATTGTTCACGAGGAGAATCATGCTAGTTTAGACGATGTTAACATTCAGAATTCTTTTGGTGGTGAGGGTAGCCCCATAGCGGAGCATAATGTTGAAAAATTTTTATACAATAAAATGATGAGGGATGCTTTTGGGATGTTTCCTAGGGTTCAATCCGAACCAAATGATGAGGCTAAGCGTTTATATGAACAGTTAGAGGAAGCTAGTCGTCCATTGTATGAAGCTTCGGTGCATTCCAAGTTGTCTATTGCGATTAGATTGCTAAGTGTTAAATCAAATAGTTCTATTTTCCAAGCGGGCATGAATTCTATTATTGGGCTAATGAATGAACTCAATCCGAGTAACATTGACTTACCAAAGATTTCTACACTGCTAAGAAATTAGTTTCAAAGTTGGACCTTTCATCAGAGAGAATTGATTGTTGTGAGAAAGGTTGCATATTATTCTATTATGATGACGTATCTCTAGAGAACTATAAATTTTGTAATCAGCCTCATTTTAAGGAAGTCACAAATGCCAATACAAAAAAGAAGGTTCTAGTTAAAGCGATGCATTGCATATCTCTTATACTTAGGTTAAAGAGGTTGTATGCATCAATGAGCTCTGCTCCTCATATGAGATGGCAATATGAACATAAAAGGTGATGCAATATTAAAAAGCGGAAACAAAAAAATAACAGATAGAAGCAAGACGCTCTATGAATTATCAAGACACCAAGTAGGAACTAGTCTACTTACCTTCTTGATGAAATCAAGGAGTACCTATGCTATACGAACGACCCTCAAGATAACGATGATCTTGCAAATTGTTCGATCAAACAAAGGAACAAGTTCAATTTTGAATCACACCAAAATTGGACAAGTTAATTCACACGATTTTGGGAGCAATGTGCTGCTATTTTTTTATTGAAAATAATATCCAAAAAGGTGTCAAAATAATGAAGTGTTTAGGCTTATATAGAATGAGTCTTTACCTAACTCAACTAGGAAAAGAATAACTAGTTAACCTAAATCAACTAGGAAACAACTAATTAACAAAAAGGCTACAATTTGGCTAAGTTTAAGAAGTAGTCATGCAGGACTCCAAACCAAACAAGAATTAATGTCTTCCATAACTACACAATAATCTCAACGTAGTAATAAGCATCACACGCCAAACGCTTGGCTCTTCCTCACCATCAAATGTGCATCATGAAGCTCTTTAGCTTGACTTCTCGTGAATGGTCTTGAACGCTTAAACGTGTCATGATCAGGTTGACCTGCATCATCATCCCCTTCTTAGGAAGATTTCGTCCTCGAAATCGAATCTTCTTCATCTTTCAAAGCAACACAAGGAGTCAAGTCAGTGACATTGAATGTCTTAGAGACAGCATAATCATCAGGCAGATCTATGACATAAGCATTATTATTGATCTTCTGCAACACTTGAAATGGTCCATCTCCCTGCGGAGCCAACTTCCCTTTCCTATGGTTCGGAAATCTTTCCTTTCGGAAGTGCACCCAAACCTAGTCACCTCTCTTTAAGTCCAGCTTTTTCCTTCCTTTATTCTTCTTGACCGCTACCTTTTCATAAGCATCCTCCAAAGTTTTCCTCACCTTAGCATGCAATTCGAGCAACGCATATTCTCTCGACATCTCGCCTCATCTTAGGCCAATGGAACTGTTCCCCTAATATAGCTAAAGTCTTGTCTACCCCAAAGTGTCCCATCAAGCACCCACAATGCACTTCACACACCAACAACTCTCGCCACGAGGACTCGGGTATACAAACTCTCCCCTTCTTAAAAAGGTACCCATCATGCCATTGATACTTCTCAACTCGCTGCCCACTAGTAATGGCATCATACACACTCTTAAGTTTAGGGTCATGCTCATACATAAACTTAATACTCTCAAAACCCATCAATCTAGATGCCAACTTAATAGCCAAAGCAAACTTCCTAGATAGTGCGTCAGCTACTACATTCTCCTTTCCCTTCTTGTAATGAATCACGTAAGGAAAACTCTCAATGAACTCTATCCACTTGGCATGTCATTTATATAGTTTCTCTTGACCCCTAAGATGTTTGAGGGACTCATAATCACTCCTAATTACGAATTCCTTAGGCCATAGGTAATGTTGCTGTGACGACCCGGCCAGTCGTCTCGTGGGTTACCACCCCGTCTTCCCCATTTTTTGTCTCATTATATTTCATTATCTATGTTTTATGTCATCAAGTTGAGTAAGATGCATTCGGAGTAAAATCAGTAAGAAATGAGACACTTAGTCCCTTTCAAGGAGGCTTAAGTTGTAAAAGTCAACCGTATGTTGACTTATGAGTTAGAAGGCTCGGATGTGAATTCCGATGATTCGGTTAGTTTCGGGAGAGGATTTATGACTTAGGAGAGTGATCGGAATTAGTTTTAGAGGTCCCGTGTAGAATCAGGCTTGAGTTGGTAAAGTTAGAATTATGGCGATTTCTGGTTGATAGGAGAGATTTTGATCAGAGGGTCGGAATGGAATTCCGAAAGTTGCTGTAGCTTCGATATGTTATTTATGACTTGTGTGCAAAATTTTAGGTCATTCGGACATGGTTTGATCGGGTTTAGATCAAAAGAGCGATTTAGAAGATTTTGAGATCCTTAGGCTTGAATCCGATGCGAATTTGATGTTATGATGTTAATTTGAACGTTCTGAAGGTTGGAACAAGTTTGAATAATGTTATGAGACATTTTGTAGTGTTTGGTTGAAGTCCCGAGGGTCTCGAAGAGATTTTGGATGGTTGATGGAGTTTAACTTTGGCATTTCAAGAATGTGCCGGTAGCGTATCTTCAAGAATAAGTGGTATCGTATTATGCAAATGAACTCCAAATTCAGTTTTGATTAAAGCATTAGATCCATATCGAAATTTTGGAGCCATAGCAAAAAGAATCGTCTAATTCGGACATCGTATGAGAAAGTTATGCCTATTTTTGTGTCGGGAAAAAATTCTGCAGACATGTCGATTCTGCGATCGCAGAATCGACATGCGAACCACATTTTTGGCCCAGAATATCGCATTTTGAGGCAGAAACAAGGGGCGAGAATGCGACCAAAATGTGAACCGCAAAGGTGAAATGCGGTCCGCATTTTTGACAAACAGGATCGCATTTTTGACCTGAAGAGGGTGTCTTAACCCGATTTTTGACACTTTTTAAGTAGAACCCAATGCCCATCTTGTTCTATAAGATCCATTTTCGTTACCCACGAAGAAGAACACCTTCAAACACCATAGAATCACCATAAATCAACCTCAAAACCATATTCAAAGGAGATTTTCATGGATAAATTCTTAAAGGAAGGGTTTGTGTCACCTTAAACATACTTGGGGCCATAGAACTCGGATTGAAGCAAATCTTGAAGCAAGTATTGGGAGATTTTCAAGAAAAACATCGGGGTAAGTATTCCTAACTAAATTTTCGAGGAACTACCTCAGTTCATCACCGTTTTTAGCAATTAATGGGTAATTTAAGTTGGGAAAATTGTGGGAAAACCCTAAAGCTTAGACTTGAGGGTTGGAGGTCGATCCGGTGTCGGAATTCGACAAATTTTATATGGTTGAACTCGTATCGGAATGGGTTATCACATTTTGTGGGTTTTGTACGATTACGAGAAGTGGGCCCCACTGGAAATTTTGAGTTAAATTTCAGATTTTAATCCGGAAAATTTGTAAATTCATATGGAATTAGTTTCTACTATGTGTATTGAGTGTATTAAATTATTTGTGACTAGATTGAAGCCTTCGGATGCAAAGTTTGAAGGCAAAGGTTTGTCGGAACCTTGAATTCAGTTGCAAAGCGAGGTAAGTGTCCGTTCTAACCTTAGCTTGAGGGATTAGAAGTCGTGTTCTATTTGTTAAATTGTTACTTTAAGTACGACGTATAGGCATGGTGACGAGTGCCTCTACGTTGGTGTCAAGCATGACCGTGGGTCGTGTATGGATGATTATTTTGATGTTATTGTTCTCTTGTTGAGAAATTATGATATTGTTTTGTTTCCTTACTGAAATTCTTGTGATTTGTGTGATGACTATTGAAATGGGAGCGGGTGGTACGCCTACCACAAATTTAAGGAAATGGGATCGAGTTGCACGCCTGCAAAAAGATTTTAAGAAAATGGGGTCGAGTTGCACGCCTGCAACATGGACATAATGAAATGGGGTCAGGTGGTGCGCCTACCACAGATTATAATGAAATGAGGTCGGGTGGCACGCCAGCCACAAGATATTGTGAAATGGGAGCGGGTGGTACGCCTACAACAGATTATAATGAAATGGGGTCGGGTGGCACGCCTGCCACAAGATATTGTGAAATGGGAGCGGGTGGTACGCCTACCACAAATTTAAGGAAATGGGGTCGAGTTGCACGCCTGCAACAGGATATGACAGAAAGTGAAAGTTGTCTCAAATTTTCTCTTGAATTGTGTTTGAATTTAATTTGTAGTTTCTTTACTATCCATCTATGATATGTTGTTTTAACTGTTATCCCGAAGTATATTCCCCTTTTTTCCACTCAATTGGTTCATTTATTTCTATCTTTCTACTGTAGATGTGTGTGTGTGTGTGTGTGTATATATATATTGGTATATGACTGCACAGGTTTATCTGGAGTCTTGTTCTAGCCTCGTCACTACCTCGCCGGGGTTAGGCCAGGCACTTACCAGCACATGGGGTCGGTTGTGCTGATACTACACTCTGCACTCTTTTGTGCAGATCCCAGTACCGCAGGCTTTGGACCGTAAGGAGCTTCCGGCTTCTGATTATCAGGCGACCTAAGGTAGTCCTGCAGGCGTCCGCGGACCTTGGAGTCTCCTGCTTTCTATTTTATCTGTTTCTTTTTGTAGTCCCAGAAACAGTATTTTGTTATTTCTTTCAGACCCTTACTTGTAGTAAATCTTAGACAGTCTGTGAAACTGTGACACCAGATCTTGGGTAGTTTGTAAAAGAGATTTTATTTGAAATATTCTATGCATTTCGCTCGTTAAATTGTATTTGTTTATTTATGGTTGGTTTCAGTTGTATTGATTTCGAATGAGAACGTGGTAAATAATTCAGTTGATTGGCTTGCCTAGCTTTCACTAGTAGGTGCCATCACGACTCCCGAGGGTGGGAAATTCCGGGTCGTGACAGGTTGGTATCAGAGCTCTAGGTTACATGGGTTTTCACATTCACAGACAACCTCGGTAGAGTCTGAGGGATCGGTACGGAGACGTCTGTATTTATCCCCCAGAGGCTACAGAGTTAGGAAAAACTTCACATTTATTCTTGATATCCTTATCGTGCGTTTTGATTCTATTGAGGCTTATGCCTTTATTTCCTTCCTACTCAATCATATGCGGCGCGAAGCGCTTATTATCAATTGGGCGTCGAATAGTTGTAGTGGTATTACAGACGTGGTGCCAGATGCGTGTTCGGGCAGGCTATTATAGTTGTCTTGTGGAAGGATGTTTCTTATGTTCCAACTTAGTATCCGTATCTTCTATGGTGTTGAGATCGTGCACGAATTTTTACAATGTCTATGCGTTGTTGTCATACAATGTTGGCGAAATGGTAGAGTGCTTATGTATGGAACGCGGCAGTGAATGACTCGAAAGGAGGATTTCTCAGTGTATGATTTAGAGGTTCAGCATTTGAATTCCAGCGAGGAAAGGCAGTCGGACTATAGATGTTTATGTTTGGTTGATGAAGTAACAAGACTTGATATTTTCAAGCATGATGGGATTCTCAATGTGATGCGGTGTCATCGTTCTTGTTTGGACGTATTATGGTTCGTCGGTGATACGGTCTTCTTGGAATTTGCCTTCGGGGCCTGGTGTTGTGAAATGGTGCCTGAGGGGTGGTTGCCAAGGATAGCTGTGTGCAGCGGTTCAAAATCGATTTAGTATTTCTAAGTTGGATGGCTCGAGAAAGATGATCTTCGGAGAGGCTTAGAGTCGGTAACATTTTATTAGTTTGGGTGCTACAGAGATGGATTTCGATTTGATGCAACATGTGAGCAGCAAAGTATGAGGAATGAAACTGCAGGAAGTGTTTCGTGGTGGTTGAAGTGCTAGCAGGCCAAGTATGAGAAGCAGAGGTTGAAAAGTTGCTTACAGGAGATGGTTTAACCGAAATAAGAGTGACAGATTAGCATATGGATTTTGTGGTAGGATAGCCGCGTGCCTTGAGAAAGTGTATAACGGTTTGGGAATCATGATGGAAGGTGATTTGGCCTACGTATTTTATTTGGAGTGATGGCTGTCGTATGAAGAAAGATCGAATATGGAAGAAAGGAGTTTGTTTGAAAAGAATTGGGGTGTGGAGATCTGATTATTGTTTCAGGTGCAATATGACTTAAGTTCGTAAAGTATTGTTGAACTTGCAGTTGATGTCAATAGGTAAGGAGCAGACTTGTACAGCTGGTGGGCGAGCACGAGCTCAGGAGAATTTGCTGATTTCGGGTTAGTTGTACCCAGTGCAGCGTCGTTAGAAGATGTCAGTAAGGAATTCCATAGGTGGGTTATCTCCTGTGAGCAGGTTAGCGGGGCGGATGTCAATGAAGCTTCCGCGAGGTGTACTACTTGCTACCCAGCAAGAGGTCGAATGTGTGACCATAACTTGTAATCCAGGATGTTCATTAAAAGCTTAACAAAGACTTCGACAAGTCTGTCGTGTTAATGGTGTGAGATCATGGTAATTGAGAAGGAGGAATCGTGGTGGGCTCTACATTATGTGATGGTGGCTTAGAGCTAAGTGGGGGAGAGCCCCACCATTTACAATTAGATCGCATGGCTCCGCCAGAGTTAAAAGAATTGAAAGAGCAGTTGCAAGACTTGCTCGAGAAGGGTTTCATTAGACCCAGTGTTTCACCTTGGGGTGCGCCCGTGCTGTTTGTTAAAAAGAAGGATGGGTCAATGAGAATGTGCATCGATTACCGACAGTTGAACAAAGTTACAATTAAAAATAAGTACCCATTGCCGAGGATTGATGATTTGTTTGATCAGATCCAGGGTGCCAGGGTATTTTCAAAAATTGATTTGAGGTCTGGTTACCACCAGTTGAAGATTAGGGAATCCGATGTCCCTAAGACAGCTTTCTGCACTCGGTACGGGCATTATGAATTCTTAGTTATGTCCTTCGGGTTGACAAATGCCCCAGCAGCTTTTATGGACTTGATGAACCGAGTGTTCAGGCCTTACCTGGATTCGTTTGTGATAGTTTTCATCGACGACATCCTGGTATATTCCCCCAGCCAGGAGGAGCATGCGCAGCATCTCAGAGTGGTTCTTCAGACTTTGAGGGATAATCGGTTGTATGCTAAATTTTCAAAATGTGAATTCTGGCTGAGTTAGGTTGCATTTCTGGGTCATATTGTATCGGCAGAGGGTATTCAGGTTGATCCGAAAAAGATTGAGGCAGTCAAGAACTGGCCTAGTGTGGCATCAGTCACAGAGATTCGGAGTTTCTTGGGACTGGCATGGTACTATCGTCGGTTCGTGGAGGGGTTCTCATCGATTGCAGCCCCGATGACCAAGTTGACTCAGAAAGGTGTCCAGTTCCAGTGGTCGGAAGAGTGTGAGGCGAGCTTCCAGAAGCTCAAGACAGCTCTAACCACGGCACCAGTGTTAGCTTTGCCCACAGGCTCAGGGCCTTACACGATTTATTGTGATGCCTCTCGTATTGGGCTTGGTGAAGTGCTAATGCAAGAGGGCAAGGTCATTGCTTATGCTTCGAGACAATTGAAGATTCATGAGAAAAACTATCTGGTGCATGATTTGGAATTGGCAGCCATAATTCATGCCTTGAAGATTTGGAGGCACTACTTATATGGCGTGCCGTGTGAAGTGTTCACGGATCATTAGAGTCTTCAATATCTGTTCAAGCAGAAGGAGCTAAACTTGAGACAGAGGAGGTAGTTGGAATTGTTAAAGGACTATGATGTCACTATCTTATACCACCCGAGAAAGGCCAATGTGGTGGCCGATGCTTTGAGTAGAAAGTCGGCCAGTATGGGCAATCTCTCTTATATTCCGGTCGGTGAAAGACAACTTGCCATGGACGTTCAGACCTTGGCCAATAGGCTTGTGAGATTAGACATCTCGGAATCTAATCGGGTGTTGGCTTGCGTGATTTCTCGGTCTTTCTTATACGATCGCATCAGGGAGAGTCAGTATGACGATCCCCATTTGCTTGTCCTTAAGGACAGAGTCCAGCATAATGATGCTAAAGATGTGACCATCGGCGACGATGGAGTGTTGAGGATGCAGGGCCGGATTTGTGTACCCAATGTGGATGGGCTACGGGAGTTGATTCTGGAGGAGGCCCATAGCTCACGGTATTCTATTCATCCGGGTGCCGCAAAGATGTACCAGGATTTGAAACAACATTATTGGTGGAGAAGAA